>JAKVIS010000143.1:0-125946 GCA_033119425.1 Bufotes viridis | reverse complement strand
ACATACAAACGTAAAAACAAAGGTGCAATGGCACACTGCAGCTAGAGCTCCGATCCTGCCACTATGCTGGATGTTAGATGAGGCATTAGTTTATATTTTGGCCAAATTATGTAAGCCACCAACCACTTCACGGTTGCCTCTATGAGTGGTCCCTAACATTAATTCTTACCTTTTATGGGCCATATCAGCCACACAAAATCCAGGGAGTGCAGGTGCAGCATGCATGCCAGATACACTCTGGAGAAGCACTAGTGGGCTCAGCATGCATGTTGGTATTTGCATCCCTTGATCTGATGAACGCTGTATCGCGCCAGACGGGGTTACAAGCAGAGTGTATCTGGCATGCATGCTGCACCTGCACTCCCTGGATTTTGTGTGGCTGATATGGCCCATAAAGGTAAGAATTAATGTTAGGGACCACTCCATAGAGGCAACCGTAGGTGGTGGCTTACATAATTTGGCCAAAATATAAACTAATGCTCATCTAACATCCAGCATAGTGGCAGGACGGAGCTCTAGCTGCAGTGTGCCATTGCACCTTTGTTGCGTTTGTAAGTGTGGTACTCGCTTCAAAGGATCGCTGGGGTGAAATTCAATTGCTAATATACCAATCCCTAAATCTGGTTTTCCAGCTATGGCTTGGCTACGTTTAATACTGTCCGTCAAAGGATAGATTTGTTTTCTTGGGGAGAAATTCAATTTGCCAAAATACTAATCCCCTACATCTGGTGTTCCAGCTGTGGCTGGCTAAGTTTAATACTGTATGTCAAAGGATTGATTTCTTTCTGATGTGAAATTCAATTACCAACATACCAATCCCCTAAATCTGGAGTTTCAGCTGTGGCTGGCCAAGTGTAATACTTTCATTCAAAGGATAGATTTTTTTAGGGTGAAATTCAATTGCCAAAATACCAATCCCCTAAATCTAGGGTTCCAGCTGTGGCTGACTAAGCTGTAATACTGTACGTCAAAGGGTAGATTTTTTCTGGAGTGAAATTCATTTGCTAAAATACCAATCCCCTAAATCTAATGTTTCAGCTGTGGCTCGCTAAGTTTAATACGGTCCATCAAAAGATAGATTTTTTTTTTCTGGGGTGAAATTCAATTGCAAAAACACTAATCCGCTAAATCAGTGGTTTTAATTGTTGCTGGCCAAGTGTAATACTGTGCGTAAAAGGATAGATTTTATTTCTCGGATGAAATTCAATTGCTAAAATACCAATCCCCTAAATCTGGTGTTCCAGCTGTTGCTGGCTAAGATTAATACTGTCCGTCAAAGGATAGATTTTATTTCTGGGATGAAATTCAATTGCTAAAATACCAATCCCCTAAATCTGGTGTTCCAGCTCTGGCTTGCTAAGTTTAATACTGTGCGTAAAAGGATAGATTATTTTCTGGGGTGAAATTCAATTGCCAAAATACAAATCACCTAAATCTGTGGTTTTAGCTGTTGCTGGCCAAATGCAATACTGTGAGTAAAAGGATAGATTTTATTTCGGGGGTGAAATTCAATTTCCAAAATAACAATCCACTAAATCTGGTGTTCCAGCTGAGGCTGGCTAAGTTTATTACTGCACGACAAAGGATAGATTTTTTCTGGGGTGAAATTCAATTGCCAAAATACCAATCCCTAAATCTGGTGTTCCAGCTGAGGCTGGCTAAGTTTAGTACTGTTCGTCAAAGGATAGATTTTCTTCTCGGTTAAATTCAATTGCCAAAATAACAATCCCTAAATCTGGAGTTCCAGCTGAGGCTGGCCAAGTGTAATACTTCTCATTCAAAGGATAGATTTTTTCTAGGTTGATATTCAATTGCCAAAATACCAATCCCACAAATCTGGGGTTCCAGCTGTGGCTGACTAAGCGTAATACTGTACGTCAAAGGATAGATTTTTTTCTGGGGTGAAATTCAATTGCCAAAATACCAATTACCAAAATCTGGTGTTCCAGCTGTGGCTCGCTAAGTTTAATATGGTCCTTCAAAGGATAGATTTTATTTCAAGTTTGAAATTCAATTTCCAAAATACCAATCCCCTAAATCTGGTTTTCCAGCTGTGACTGGCCAAGATTATTACTTTATGTCAAAGGATAGATTTTTTCTGGGGTGAAATTCAATTGCCAAAATACCAATACCCTAAATCTGGTGTTCCAGCTGTTGCTGGCTAAGTTTAATACTTTCCATCAAAGGATCTATTGTTTTTTATGGGGTGAAATTCAATGCCAAAATGCCAATCCCCTAAATCAGTGGTTTTAGCTGTTGCTGGCCAAGTGTAATACTGTGTGTAAAAGGTTAGATTTTATTCTGGGGTGAAATTCAATTGCCAAAATGCCAATCCCCTAAATCTAGTGTTCCAGCAGTGTCTGGCTAAGCTTATTACCGTCCGTCAAATTCTAGATTTTTTTCTGGGGTGAAATTCAATTGCCAAAATACCAATCTCCTAAATCTGGTGTTCCAGCTGTGGTTTGCTAAGTTTATTACTGTAAGTCAAAGGATAGATTTTTTTCTGGGGAAATTCAATTGCCATAATAACAATCCCCTAAATCTGGTGTTCCAGTTGTGTCTGGCCAATAGTAATACAGTCCGGTTAAAGGATATATATATTTTTTGTGGGTGAAATTCATTTGCCAAAATACCAATCCTCTAAATCTGTTGTTCCAGCTGTGGCTCGCTAATAGTGTTGAGCGAACAGTTCGAAACATCGCTCGGGTCCGTACCGAATTTTGGGGTGTCCGTGACACGGACCCGAACCCGACATTTTCAAAAAGTTCGGGTTCGGGTCCGGTGTTCGTCGATTTCTTCCCGCTTTCTGAAGGGCTGCATAGCAGCCAATCAGCTAGCGTTTTACTTCTTGCTCTAAGAGCTCCATCACAGCCATGCCTACTAATGGCATGGCTGTGATTGGCCAGTGCAGCATGTGACCCAGCCTCTATTTAAGCTGGAGTCACGTAGCGCCGCACGTCACACTGCTCTGACTAGTGTAGGGAGAGGATGCAGCTTCTGTGAGGGCGAGATAGGCAGGGATAAAGAAGTGATTGAATGATCTACCTTTCTACACCTGTGCATCAGAACAACTCAGCTGAGCTGTTCACTGAAAGTCACTATTTTGTTGAGACTGGCCAGAGCGATTTTTACTGGCACATGTAACTGGGCTGACCGGCGGTGGCCATTTTGGGACTTGTGGTGCGCCAGCACTTGCTGCCACAGAGTGTAAAACCAAAGCTCCAAAGAAGTTAAAAATCTACACCTGTGAATCAGAACAACAGCGATTCAGCTGCTCAGTCAAAGTCAATTTTTTTCTGGCTGGGCAGACTGTTTTCTGGCACATGTTACTGGGCTGATAGGCGGCGGCCATTTTGGGACTTGTGGTGCTACAGCAAAAGCTGCCACAACGTCCATTAATCTAATGTAATAGTCGATTTTTCATAGATATACTACATCAGGGGTTTGGCTGTGCTTGTGTCACCCATACTAACTGCAAAGATATTTAATATATCAGTGGTGAAACTGAAAGTAACCCACTTGGATAGCAAATCCCATGAATGTGCTGTTCCAGCTAGGCTAGCCAGTGCCACTACTTTGTCCAATACTGTCAGCCAGAAATATTTTTTTTTTATGTGCCAGAAATATAAATTAGAAAAAGCTTTCACCGTAATAATAAAATTATTCTGGTGTTAGACCAGAAGAAGCACTCCTGTTGTAATTAATACTGTAAAAAGGCTTAGGCAATATTTCTCCCAGTGTGGGAAATTTATCTAGCAAAACTAGCATTTTAACAATTCCGGTGTTCTGAAATACCAGCAGTCCTCTTGTAATTAATACCGCCAAAAGGCATTATATCGTCCAGTGTTGTAATTTTGGTGAAAAAAGGCCAATTTAATCAATCTGGTGTTTGGTAGACCAGAAACACTAGGCCTCACGTTTTCACTCCTCTAAAAGGAATTATATTTCCCCGTGTGGGAATCTATGTACCAAAACTAGCATTATAAAAATTCTGGTGTCCAATTAGCAGCAGTGTTCTTGTAAATAATACCGCCAAAAGGCATTATTGTCCAGTGTTGTAATTTTGGTGAAAAAAAGGCCAATTTAATCAATCTGGTGTTTGTTAGACCAGAAAACACTAGGCCTCACGTTTTCACTCCTCTAAAAGGAATTATATCTCCCCGTGTGGGAATCTATGTACCAAAACTAGCATTATTAAAAATCTGGTGTCCAATTAGCAGCAGTGTTCTTGTAATTAATACCGCCAAAAGGCATTATTGTCCAGTGTTGTAATTTTGGTGAAAAAAGGCCAATTTAATCAATCTGGTGTTTGTTAGACCAGAAAAACTAGGCCTCACGTTTTCACTCCTGTAAAAGGAATTATATCTCCCGTGTGGGAATCTATGTACCAAAACTAGCATTATAAAAAATCTGGTGTCCAATTAGCAGCAGTGTTCTTGTAATTAATACCGGAAAAAGGAATTATATCTTCCAGTGTGGGAATTTTGGGGCTAAAAAATAATATATTTTATTGTGGTGCGAGTTGAATCGCAACAATGAGAGACATTCTATTAAGGGACGGGACGCGGTCGTGGTGGTGTCCGTGGAGCCTCTGTTGCTGGCAGAGGACGTGGCCGTTCGGCCTCAGGCGCACAAAGTAGTGAAACAACTCCCTCAAGTAGCCGGCAGAATTTACAGCGATATTTGGTGGGGCCCAATGCCGTTATGAGGATGGTAAGGCCTGAGCAGGTACAGGCATTAGTCGATTGGGTGGCCGACAGTGCTTCCAACACGTTCACCACATTGTCTTCCGCCCAGTCTTCTGCGGAAGCGCACAGGTGGCACCTGAAAACCAAGCCCATCAGTCTGTCACATCACCCCCATGCATATCAGGGAAACTGGCTGAGCCTCAAGTTATGCAGCAGTCTCTTCTTCTGTTTGAAGACTCTGCTCCCACGGTTTTCAGGGCGTCCACCTAGCCCTTCCCCAGCGGTGGAAGACATTCCATGCACTGGCCTTCACAACCACTTATGTATCCAGATGATGAGGACATGGGAATACCACCACAGCAGAGTGACCGAGTGTCTGATGATGGCGAAACACAGGTGCCCACTGCCGCGTCTTATTGCAGTGTGCAGACTGAACAGGAGGAGGTCAGGGAGGAAGACTGGGTGGAAGAGCGATGCAGAGGACGATGAGGTCTTAGACCCCACATGGACTGAAGGTCGTGCCGCTGACTTAAATAGTTCAGAGGAAGAGGCAGTGGTGAGACCGAGACAACAGCGAAGCCAAAGAGGAGCAGGGGCAAAAGCAGAACAGCCGCCGTCCAGAGAGTTCGCCTGCTATTGGCCAGCGCCAACAGGGACCCAGCACCCCAAAGGCATCTTCAAGGAGTTCCCTGGCATGGCACTTCTTCAAACAATGTGCTGAGGACAAGACCAGAGTGGTTTGCACGCTGTGCCATCAGACCCTGAGGCGAGGCATTAGCGTTCTTAACCTGAGCACCACCTGCATGATCAGGCATCTACATGCAAAGCATGAACTGCAGTGGAGTACACACCTTAAAAACAAGGAACCCGCTCAGGCTCCCCTGCTCCCTCTACCGCTGCTGCCTCGGCTTCCGCCTCGAGAGGAATGTTGCCACCTGCCGAGCAGCAAACAGAGGATGTGCCACCGACACCACCACCACCGCCACCGTCACCTAGCGTCTCCACTATTTCACACAGCAGCGTTCAGCTCTCCATCTCTCAAACCTTTGAGAGGAAGCGCAAATTCCCACCTAGTCACCCTCGAGCCCTTGGCCTGAATGCCAGCATTTCTAAACTACTGGCCTTTGAAATGCTGTCATTCCGGCTGAGTGGACACAGACAGCTTCAAACAGCTGATGGCCATGGCTGTCCCCCAGTATGTGGTTCCCAGCCGCCACTACTTCTCCAAGACAGCCGTGCCTTCCCTGCACATGCAAGTGTCCGATAAAATCAAGTGTGCACTGCGCAGCGCCATTTGTGGCAAGGTCCACCTAACCACAGATACGTGGACCAGTAAGCACGGCCAGGGACGCTATATCTCCCTAACTGCACACTGGGTAAATGTAGTGGCGGCTGGGCCCCAGGCGGAGAGTTCCTTGGCGCACGTCCTTCCGCCGCCAAGGATCACAGGGCATCATTCTTTGCCTCCTGTAGCCTCCTCCTCCTACTCGGCTTCCTCCTCCTCCTCCTCTGCTTCCACCAGCTCATCCAGTCAGCCACACACCTTCACCACCAACTTCAGCACAGCCCGGGGTAACGTCAGCAGGCCATTCTGAAACTCATATGTTTGGGGGACAGGCCCCACACCGCGCAGGAGTTGTGGCGGGGTATTGAACAACAGACCGACCAGTGGTTGCTGCCGGTGGGCCTCAAGCCCGGCCTGGTGGTGTGCGATAATGGGCGAAATCTCGTGGCAGCTCTGGGACTAGCCGGTTTGGCGCACATCCCTTGCCTGGCGCATGTGCTGAATTTGGTGGTGCAAAAGTTCATTCACAACTACCCAGACATGTCAGAGCTGCTGCATAAAGTGCGGGCCGTCTGTGCGCGCTTCCGGCGTTCACATCCTGCCGCTGCTCGCCTGTCAGCGCTACAGCGGAACTTCGGCCTTCCCGCTCACCGCCTAATATGCGGCGTGCCCACCCGGTGGAACTCCACCTTGCACATGCTGGAGAGACTGTGCGAGCAGCAGCAGGCCATAGTGGAGTTTCAGCTGCAGCACGCACGGGTCAGTCGCACTGCGGAACAGCACCACTTCACCACCAATGATTGGGCCTCCATGCGAGACCTGTGTGCCCTGTTGCGCTGTTTAGAGTACGCCACCAACATGGCCAGTGGCGATGCCACTGTTATCAGCGTGACGATACCAATTCTATGTCTCCTAGAGAAAACGCTTAGGGCGATGATGGAAGAGGAGGTGGGCCAGGGCCAGGAGGAGGAGGAGGAGGATGACGGGTCGTTTTAGCACTTTCAGGCCAGTCTGTTAGAAGTGGCTCAGAGGGAGGTTTTTGCAACAGCAGAGGGCAGGTACAAATGTGGCCAGCCAGGGACCACTACTGGAGGACGAGGAGGATGAGGAGGAGGTGGAGGAGGATGAGGATGAAGCAGGTTCACAGCGGGGTGGCACCCAGCACAGCGCAGGCACATCCCTGGTGCGTGGCTGGGGGATACAGAGGATGATGACGATACGCCTCCCACAGAGGACAGCTTGTCCTTACCTCTGGGGAGCCTGGCACACATGAGCGATTACATGCTGCAGTGCCTGCGCAACGACAGCAGAGTTGCCCACATTTTAACGATGTGCTGACTACTGGGTGGCCACCCTGCTGGATCCACGGTACAAAGACAATGTGCCCACTTTACTTCCTGCACTGGAGCGTGATAGGAAGATGCGTGAGTACAAGCGCACACTGGTAGGCAGCGCTCCTGAGAGCATTCCCAACTGTCACAGGGGAACAGGTGGAAGGCCAAGGCCAAGGCAGAGGAGGAGCTAGAGGTCGCCCACGCAGCAGTGTCACGGCCAGCTCCTCTGAGGGCAGGGTTAGCATGGCAGAAATGTGGAAAAGTTTTGTCTCCACGCCACAGCTAACTGCCCCACCACCTGATACGGAGCGTGTTAGCAGGAGGCAACATTTCACTAACATGGTTGAACAGTACGTCTGCACACAACTCCACGTACTGACGGATGGTTCGGCCCCATTCAACTTCTGGGTTTCCAAATTGTCCACGTGGCCAGAATTAGCATGTTATGCCTTGGAGGTGCTGGCCTGCCCGGCGGCCAGCGTTTTATCTGAGCGTGTATTCAGCACGGCAGGGGCGTCGTACTGACAAGCGCGGCCGCCTGTCCGCAGCCAACGTGGACAAGCTGGCGTTTATAAAAATGAACCAGGCATGGATCCCACAAGACCTGACCCTCCCTTGTGCAGAGTAGTCCTTAATAACTGCCTTAAACCATGTTGTCTTGTACTCCTGGCCACTTCTTCATTGAAAAATCAATTTTTGAAATTAAGTAGGATCTTGAGGTGCAACCCAGAGTTGAATGAACCTTCCCTCTGTCTGGGTGCCGGGGCCAAAGTACATGAAAGTGTCCTTCTCCTGTGCTGGGTGATATGAATGTTATACTTGTGCTGTCTGACATGTCTCCTTTGTGTGTGGGTGCAGGGGGCCAAAGTCACTGAGCGGCCTTCTCCTGTGGTGGGTGATCAAAATGCCTGATTCTCTGCTGTGGGACCTCTCTCCTCCGTGTGGCTGCAGGGGTCAAGGTCTCTAAAGTGCCCTTCTCCTGTGGTGGTTGATGTAAAACTGATGCTTGTGCTATCTGACCTGTCTCCTCTGTGTCGGTGCTAAGGCCTAAGTCACTGAAGCGGCCTTCTCCTGTGCTGGCTGATATAAATGCCTGAATCTCTGCTGTGGGACCTCTCTCCTCCGTCTGGGTGCAGGGGTCAAAGTCTCTCAAAGTGGCCTTCTCTTGTGCTGGGTGATGTGAAGCTGATGTTTGTGCCATCTGACATGGTTGCAGGGTCCCATTAAATGGTGGCCTACTCCTGTGGTGGGTGATCTAAATGCATGATTCTCTGCTGTGAAAACCCCTCTCCTCCGTCTGGGTGCAGGGTCAAAGTCTCTCAAAGTGGCCTTCTCTTGTGCTGGGTGATGTGAAGCTGATGTTTGTGCCATCTGACATGGTTGCCGGGGTCCCATTAAATGGTGGCCTACTCCTGTGGTGGGTGATCTAAATGCATGATTCTCTGCTGTGAAAACCCCTCTCCTCCGCCTGGGTGCAGGGGTCAAAGTCTCTCAAAGTGGCCTTCTCTTGTGCTGGGTGATGTGAAGCTGATGTTTGTGCCATCTGACATGGTTGCCGGGGTCCCATTAAATGGTGGCCTACTCCTGTGGTGGGTGATCTAAATGCATGATTCTCTGCTGTGAAAACTTCTCTCCTCTGTCTGGGTGCTGGTCCAAAAGTACATGAGAGTGGCCTTCTCCGGTGGTGGATGATATGACGCATGATTCCTTGCTGTAGGGACCTGTATCCTCTGTCTGGGTGCTGGTCCAAAATAAATGAGAGTGGCCTTCTCCGGTGGTGGTGGTTGATATGACCAGAGCTGCTGCATAAAGTGCGGGCCGTCTGTGCGCGCTTCCGGCGTTCACATCCTGCCGCTGCTCGCCTGTCAGCGCTACAGCGGAACCGGCCTTCCGCTCACCGCCTAATATGCGGCGTGCCCACCCGGTGGAACTCCACCTTGCACATGCTGGAGAGACTGTGCGAGCAGCTGCAGGCCATAGTGGAGTTTCAGCTGCAGCACGCAGGGTCAGTCGCACTGCGGAACAGCACCACTTCACCACCAATGATTGGGCCTCCATGCGAGACCTGTGTGCCCTGTTGCGCTGTTTAGAGTACGCCACCAACATGGCCAGTGGCGATGCCACTGTTATCAGCGTGACAATACCAATTCTATGTCTCCTAGAGAAAGCGCTTAGGGCGATGATGGAAGAGGAGGTGGGCCAGGGCCAGGAGGAGGAGGAGGAGGATGACGGGTGGTTTTAGCACTTTCAGGCCAGTCTGTTAGAAGTGGCTCAGAGGGAGGTTTTTGCAACAGCAGAGGGCAGGTACAAATGTGGCCAGCCAGGGACCACTACTGGAGGGCGAGGAGGATGAGGAGGAGGTGGAGGAGGATAAGGATGAAGCAGGTTCACAGCGGGGTGGCACCCAGCACAGCGCAGGCACATCCCTGGTGCGTGGCTGGGGGATACAGAGGATGATGACGATACGCCTCCCACAGAGGACAGCTTGTCCTTACCTCTGGGGAGCCTGGCACACATGAGCGATTACATGCTGCAGTGCCTGCGCAACGACAGCAGAGTTGCCAACATTTTAACGTGTGCAGACTACTGGGTTGCCACCCTGCTGGATCCCGGTACAAAGACAATGTGCCCACCTTACTTCCTGCACTGGAGCGTGATAGGAAGATGCGCGAGTACAGCGCACACTGGTAGGCGCGCTCCTGAGAGCATTCCCAACTGTCACAGGGAACAGGTGGAAGGCCAAAGCCAAGGCAGAGGAGGAGCTAGAGGTCGCCCACGCAGCAGTGTCACGGCCAGCTCCTCTGAGGGCAGGGTTAGCATGGCAGAAATGTGGAAAAGTTTTGTCTCCACGCCACAGCTAACTGCCCCACCACCTGATACGGAACGTGTTAGCAGGAGGCAACATTTCACTAACATGGTTGAACAGTACGTCTGCACACAACTCCACGTACTGACGGATGGTTCGGCCCCATTCAACTTCTGGGTTTCCAAATTGTCCACGTGGCCAGAATTAGCATGTTATGCCTTGGAGGTGCTGGCCTGCCCGGCGGCCAGCGTTTTATCTGAACGTGTATTCAGCACGGCAGGGGCGTCGTACTGACAAACGCAGCCGCCTGTCCACAGCCAACGTGGACAAGCTAACGTTTATAAAAATGAACCAGGCATGGATCCCACAAGACCTGACCCTCCCTTGTGCAGAGTAGTCCTTAATAACTGCCTTAAACCATGTTGTCTTGTACTCCTGGCCACTTCTTCATTGAAAAATCAATTTTTGAAATTAAGGAGGATCTTGGGGTGCAACCCAGAGTTGAATGAACCTTCCCTCTGTCTGGGTGCCGGGGCCAAAGTACATGAAAGTGTCCTTCTCCTGTGCTGGGTGATATGAATGTTATACTTGTGCTGTCTGACATGTCTCCTTTGTGTGGGTGCAGGGGCCAAAGTCACTGAAGCGGCCTTCTCCTGTGGTGGGTGATCGAAATGCCTGATTCTCTGCTGTGGGACCTCTCTCCTCCGTGTGGCTGCAGGGGTCAAGGTCTCTAAAAGTGCCCTTCTCCTGTGGTGGTTGATGTAAAACTGATGCTTGTGCTATCTAACCTGTCTCCTCTGTTTCGGTGCTAAGGCCTAAGTCACTGAAAGCGGCCTTCTCCTGTGGTGGCTGATATAAATGCCTGAATCTCTGCTGTGAAAACCTCTCTCCTCCGTCTGGGTGCAGGGGTCAAAGTCTCTCAAAGTGGCCTTCTCTTGTGCTGGGTGATGTGAAGCTGATGTTTGTGCCATCTGACATGGTTGCCGAGGTCCCATTAAATGGTGGCCTACTCCTGTGGTGGGTGATCTAAATGCATGATTCTCTGCTGTGAAAACCTCTCTCCTTCGTCTGGGTGCAGGGTTAAAGTCTATCAAAGTGGCCTTCTCTTGTGCTGAGTGATGTGAAGCTGATGTTTGTGCCATCTGACATGGTTGCCGGGGTCCCATTAAATGGTGGCCTACTCCTGTGGTGGGTGATCTAAATGCATGATTCTCTGCTGTGAAAACCCCTCTCCTCCGCCTGGGTGCAGGGTCAAAGTCTCTCAAAGTGGCCTTCTCTTGTGCTGGGTGATGTGAAGCTGATGTTTGTGCCATCTGACATGGTTGCCGGGGTCCCATTAAATGGTGGCCTACTACTGTGGTGGTTGATCTAAATGCCTGATTCTCTGCTGTGAAAACTTCTCTCCTCTGTCTGGGTGCTGGTCCAAAATACATGAGAGTGGCCTTCTCCAGTGGTGGATGATATGACGCATGATTCCTTGATGTGGGACCTGTATCCTCTGTCTGGGTGCTGGTCCAAAATAAATGAGAGTGGCCTTCTCCGGTGGGGGGTTGATATGACGCCTTATTCCTTGCTGTGGGACCTCTCTCCTCTGTCTGGGTGCTGGTCCGAAATAAATGAGTGGCCTTCTCCGTTGGTGGTTGATATGGCGCATGATTCCTTGATGCGGGACCTCTCTCCTCTGTCTGGGTGCTGGTCGAACTAAATGAGAGTGGCCTTCTCCGGTGGTGGTTGATATGAAGCATGATTCCTTGCTGTGGGACCTGTATCCTCTGTCTGGGTTTCCTGGGCCGAAATAAATGAGAGTGGCCTTCTCCGTTGGTGGTTGATATGACGCATGATTCCTTGATGTGGGACCTCTCTCCTCTGTCTGGGTGCTGGTCCAAAAATACATGAGTGGCCTTCTCCGGTGGTGGTTGATATGACGCATGATTCCTTGCTGTGGGACCTCTCTCCTCTGTCTGGGTGCTGGTCCAAAATACATGAGAGTGGCCTTCTCCGGTGGTGGTTGATATGAAGCATGATTCCTTGCTGTGGGACCTGTATCCTCTGTCTGGGTGCTGGGCCGAAATAAATGAAGTGGCCTTCTCCGTTGGTGGTTGATATGACGCATGATTCCTTGATGTGGGACCTCTCTCCTCTGTCTGGGTGCTGGTCCAAAATACATGAGTGGCCTTCTCCGGTGGTGGTTGATATGGCGCATGATTCCTTGCTGTGGGACCTGTATCCTCTGTCTGGGTGCTGGTCAAAAATACATGAGTGGCCTTCTCTGGTGGTGTTTGATATGAAGCATGATTCCTTGCTGTGGGACCTGTATCCTCTGTCTGGGTGCTGGTTCCAAATAAATGAAGTGGCCTTCTCCAGTGGTGGATGATATGACGCATGATTCCTTGCTGTGGGACCTCTCTCCAATTGATATTGATTAATTTTTATTTATTTTATTTTATTTTAATTCATTTCCCTATCTACATTTGTTTGCAGGTGATTTACCTACATTTTGCTGCCTTTTGCAGCCCTCTAGCCCTTTCGGGAGTCTTTTACAGGCTTTTTAGTGCCCAAAAGTTCGGGTCCCCATTGACTTCTATGGGGTTCGGGTTCGGGATGAAATTCGGGTTGAGTTCGGATCACGAACCCGGACATTTTCCGGAAGTTTGGCCGAACCTCTCGAACCCGAACATCCAGGTGTTCGCTCATCTCTACTCGCTAAGTTTAATACGGTCAGTCAAAGATAGATTTTTATTTTTCTGGGGTGAAATTCAATTGCAAAGACACTAATCCACTAAATCAGTGGTTTTAATTGTTGCTGGCTAAGTGTAATACTGTGCGTAAAAGGATAGATTTTATTTCTCGGATGAAATTCAATTGCTAAAATACCAATCCCTAAATCTGGTGTTCCAGCTGAGGCTGGCTAAGTTTATTACTGTACGTCAAAGGATAGATTATTTTCTGCGGTTAAATTCAATTGCCAAAATACAAATCACCTAAATCTGTGGTTTTAGCTGTTGGACAAGTGCAATAATGTGAGTAAAAGGATAGATTTTAATTCTGGGGTGAAATTCAATTTCCAAAATACCAATCCACTAAATCTGGTGTTCCAGCTGAGGCTGGCTAAGTTTATTACTGTACGACAAAGGATAGATTTTTTTCTGGGGTTAAATTTAATTGCCAAAATAACAATCCCCTAAATCTGATGTTCCAGCTGAGGCTGGCAAAGTTTATTACTGTAAGTAATAAATTGAATTTCAACCTCGAAATAAAATCTATCCTTTGACGGACCGTATTAAACTTAGCGAGCTACAGCTGGAACACCAGAACTTGGGAATTGGTATTTTGGCAATTGAATTTCACCCCAGAAAAAAATCTATCCTTTGACGTACGGTATTACGCTTAGTCAGCCACAGCTGGAACCCCAGATTTAGGGGATTGGTATTTTGGCTATTGAATTTGACCCCAGAAAAAATCTATCCTTTGACGGAGAGTATTATGCTTAGTCAGCCACAGCTGGAAACCTAGATTTAGGGGATTGGTATTTTGGCAATTGAATTTCACCCTAGAAAAAAAATCTATCCTTTGAATGAAAGTATTACACTTGGCCAGCCTCAGCTGGAACTCCAGATTTAGGGGATTGTTATTTTGGCAATTGAATTTAACCCGAGAAGAAAATCTATCCTTTGACGGACAGTACTAAACTTAGCCAGCCTCAGCTGGAACACCAGATTTAGGGGATTGGTATTTTGGCAATTGAATTTCACCTCAGAAAAAAATCTATCCTTTATAGATTTTTTTCTGGGGTGAAATTCAATTGCCAAAATACCATTCCCCTAAATCTGAGGTCCCAGCTGTGGCTGGCCATGTGTAATATTGTCCATCAACGGATAGATTTTATTTCTGTGGGGAAAATCAATTGCCAAAATACCAATCCTCTAAATCTGGTGTTCTAGCTGTGGCTGGCTAAATTTAATACTGTACGTCAAAGAATTGATATCTTTCTGGCGTGAAATTCAATTACCAAAATACCAATCCCCTAAATCTATTGTTCCAGCTGTAGCTGGCTAAGTTTAATACTGTTCGTCAAAGAATAGATTTTTTTTTCTGAAGTGAAATTCAATTGCCAAAATACCAATCCCCTAAATCTGGGGTTCCAGCTGTGGCTGGCTTACTTTAATACTGTACATCAAAAGATATATTTTTTCTGGGGTGAAATTCAATTGAGAAAATACCAATCACCTAAATCTGGGGTTCCAGCTGTGGCTGGCTTACTTGAATGCTGTACGTCAAAGGATAGATTTTTTCTGGGGTGAAATTCAATTGCCAAAATACCAATCCCCTAAATCTGGTGTTCCTGCTGTGGCTGGCTAAAGTTTAATACTGTACGTCAAAGGATTGATTTCTTTCTGGGTTGAAATTCAATTGCCAAAATACCAGTCCCCTAAATCTGGTGTTCCAGCTGTGGCTGGCTAACTTTAATACTCTACGTCAAAGGATATATTTTTTTCTTGGGAGAAATTCAATTGCCATAATACTAATCCACTAAATCAGTGGTTTTAACTGTTGCTGGCCAAGTGTAATACTGTGCGTAAAAGGATAGATGTTATTTCTGGGGTGAAATTCAATTGCCAAAATAACAATCCACTAAATCTGGAGTTCCAGCTGTGGCTGGCCAAGTGTAATACTTTCATTCATGGGATAGATTTTTTTCTGGGGTGAAATTCAATTGCCAAAATACCAATCCCCTAAATCTGGTGTTCCAGCTGAGGCTGGCTAAGTTTAGTACTGTCCGTCAAAGGATAGATTTTCTTCTCGGGTTAAATTCAATTGCCAAAATAACAATCCCCTAAATCTGGAGTTCCAGCTGAGGCTGGCCAAGTGTAATACTTTCATTCAAAGGATAGATTTTTTTTCTAGGGTGAAATTCAATTGCCAAAATACCAATCCCCTAAATCTAGGGTTCCAGCTGTGGCTGACTAAGCGTAATACTCTCCGTCAAAGGATAGATTTTTCTGGGGTCAAATTCAATAGCCAAAATACCAATCCCCTAAATCTGGGGTTCCAGCTGTGGCTGACTAAGCGTAATACTGTACGTCAAACGCCAGATTGGGGTTTTTTCTGGGGTGAAATTCAATGCTGACGCCAAAGCATAAGTTCTGGGGTTTCAACTGCAGACCAATTCCCTAAATTCTGGTGTTTCAGCTGTGGCTCGCTAAGTTTAATACTGTCCGTCAATGGATAGATTTTATTTGAGGTTGAAATTCAATTGCCAAAATACCAATCCCTAAATATGGTTTTCCAGCTGTGGCTGGCCAAGATTATTACTAGATTTTTTTGTGTTGGAGAAATTCAATTGGCAAAATAACAATCCCCTAAATCTGGTGTTCCAGCTGTGGCTGGCTTAGTTTAATACTGTATGTCAAAGGATAGATTTTTTCTGGGGTGAAATTCAGTTGCCAAAATACCATTCCCCTAAATCTGAGGTCCCAGCTGTGGCTGGCCATGTGTAATATTGTCCATCAACGGTTAGATTTTATTTCTGTGGGGAAAATCAATTGCCAAAATACCAATCCTCTAAATCTGGTGTTCTAGCTGTGGCTGGCTAAATTTTATACTGTACGTCAAAGAATTGAAATCTTTCTGGCGTGAAATTCAATTACCAAAATACCAATCCCCTAAATCTAGTGTTCCAGCTGTAGCTGGCTAAGTTTAATACTGTTCGTCAAAGAATAGATTTTTTTTTCTGAAGTGAAATTCAATTGCCAAAATACCAATCCCCTAAATCTGGTGTTCCAGCTGTGGCTGGCCAAGTGTAATACTTTCATTCAAGGGATAGATTTTTTGTGGGGAAATTCAATTGCCAGAATACCAATTCCCTAAATCTGGGGTTCCAGCTGTGGCTTGCTAAGTTTAATACTTTTCGTCAAAGGATATATTTTTTTGTGTGGTGAAATTCAATTGGCAAAATACCAATCCCCTAAATCTGTGGTTTTAACTGTTGCTGGCCACATATAATACTGTCCGTAGCAGCATAGATTTTTTTTCTGGGAAGAAATTCAATTGCCAAAATATCAATTCCCTAAATCTGGGGTTCCAGCTGTGGCTGACAAAGTGTAATACTGTCCGTCACAGGATAGATTTTTCTGGGGTGAAATTCAATTGCCAAAATACCAATCCCCTAAATCTGGTGTTCCAGCTGTGGCTGGCTAACTTTAATACTCTACGTCAATGGAAAGATTTTTTTCTGGGGTGAAATTCAATTGCCAAAATAACACTCCTCTAAATCTGGTGTTCCAGCTGTGGCTGGCTAAGTTTAATACTGTACGTCAAAGGATAGATTTTTTTGTGGGGTGAAATTAATTTGTCAAAATACCAATACCCTTAATCTGGTGTTCCAGCTGTGGCTGGCTAAGTTTAATACTGTCCGTCAAAGGATCGATTTTATTTCTGGGATGAAATTATATTGCCAAAATACCAATCCCCTAAATCTGCTGTTCCAGCTGTGGCTGGCTAACTTAAATACTGTCTGTCAAAGGATAGATTTTTTTCTGGGGTGAAATTCAATAGCCAAAATACCAATCCTCTAAATCTGGGGTTCCAGCTGTGGCTGGATAAGTTTAATACTGTCCGTCAAAGGATAGATTATTTTCTGGGGTGAAATTCAATTGCCAAAATAATAATCCCCTAAATTTGCTGTTCCAGCTGTGGCTGGCTAACTTAATTACTGTCTGTCAAAGGTTTTAGCTGTTACTGGCCAAGTGTAATACTGTGCGTAAAATTATAGATTTTATTTCTGGGATGAAATTCAATTGCCAAAATACCAATACACTAAATCTAGTGTTCCAGCTTTGGCTGGATAAGTTTAATACTATACGTCAAAGGATAGATTTTTTCTGGGGTGAAATTCAATTGCCAACATATCAATCCCTAAATCTGGAGTTCCAGCTGTGGCTGGAAAAGTTTAATACTGTACGTCAAAGGATAGATTATTTTTCTGGGGTGAAATTCAAATGCCAAAATACCAATCCCTAAATATGGTGTTCCAGCTGTGGCTGGCGAAGTGTAATACTTTCCTTCAAAGAATAGATTTTATTATGGGGTGAAATTCAATTGCCAAAATACCAATGCCCTAAATCTAGCGTTACAGCTGTGCCTAAGTAAGCGTAATACTGTCCGTCAAAGGAAAGATTTTTTCAGAGGTGAAATTCAATTGCTAACATGTCAATCCCCTAAATCAGTGGTTTTAGCTGTTGCTGGCGAAGTGTAATACTGTGCGTAAAAGGATAGATTTTATTTCTGGGATGAAATTCAAATGCCAAAATAGAAATCCCCTGAATCTGGTGTTCCAGCTGTGGCTTGCTAATTTTAATACTGTCCGTCAAAGGATAGATGTTTTTGTGGGGCTCAATTCAATTGTCAAAATAACAATCCCCTAAATCTGCTGTTCCAGCTGTGGCTGGCTAACTCAAA
The DNA here is from genome assembly GCA_033119425.1 of Bufotes viridis. Lineage (NCBI taxonomy): Eukaryota > Metazoa > Chordata > Amphibia > Anura > Bufonidae > Bufotes > Bufotes viridis. The sequence continues at coordinate 108,375 of JAKVIS010000143.1, read as the reverse complement.
TACTGTCTGTCAAAGGTTTTAGCTGTTACTGGCCAAGTGTAATACTGTGCGTAAAATTATAGATTTTATTTCTGGGATGAAATTCAATTGCCAAAATACCAATCCCCTAAATCTAGTGTTCCAGCTTTGGCTGGCTAACTTTAATACTCTACGTCAAAGGATAGATTTCTTTCTGGGGTGAAATATAATTGCCAAAATAACAATCCCCTCAATCTGGTGTTCCAGCTGTGGCTGGCCAAGTGTAATACTGTCAGTCAAAGGATAGATTTTTTGTGGGGTGAAAGTCAATTGTCAAAATACCAATCCCTAAATCTGGTGTTCCAGCTGTGGCTGGCTAAGTTTAATACTTTACGTCAAAGGATCGATTATTTTGTGGGGTGAAATTCAGTTGCCAAAATACCAATTCACTCAATCTGGGGTTCCAGCTGTGGCTGGCCAAGTGTAATACTGTCTATCAACGGATCTATTTTTTCCTGGGTTTAAATTCAATTGCAAAAATACCAATCCCCTAAATCGTTTGATCAGTTTAATACGGTCCGTTAAAGGATTGATTTTTTCTGGGATAAAATTCAATTGCCAATATACTAATCCACTAAATCAGTGGTTTTAGCTTTTGCTGGCCAAGTGTAATATTGTGCGTAAAAGGATAGATTTTATTTCTGGGATGAAATTCAATTGTCAAAATACCAATTCCCTAAATCTGGTGTTCCAATTGTGGCTGGCTAAGTTTAATACTGTCCGTCAAAGGATAGATTTTTTCTTGGGAGAAATTTATTTGCCAAAATACCAATCCTCTTAATCTGGTATTCCAGCTGTGGCTGGCTAAATTTAATACTCTACATCAAAGGATTGATTTCTTTCTGGGGTGAAATTTAATTGCCAAAAAACAATCCCCTAAATCTGGTGTTCCAGCTGTGGCTGGCCAAGTGTACTACTGTCCGTCAAAGAATAGATTTTTTTGTGGGGTGAAATTTAATTGCCAAAATGCCAATCCCCTAAATCAGTTGTTTTAGCTGTTGCTGGCCAAGTGTAATACTGTGCGTAAAAGGATAGATTTTTTTCTGGGGTGAAATTCAATAGCCAAAATACCAATCTCCTAAATCTCGGGTCCCAGCTGTGGCTGGCCAAGTGTAATACTGTCTATCAACGGATAGATTTTTTCTGTGGTGAAAATCAATTGCCAAAATACCAATCCCCTAAATCTGGTGTTCTGACTGTGGCTGGCTAAGTTTAATACTGTCTGTCAAAGGATAGATTTTTTCTTGGGAGAAATTTATTTGCCAAAATACCAATCCTCTTAATCTGGTATTCCAGCTGTGGCTGGCTAAATTTCATACTCTACGTCAAAGGATTGATTTCTTTCTGGGGTGAAATTTAATTGCCAAAAAACAATCCCCTAAATCTGGTGTTCCAGCTGTGGCTGGCCAAGTGTACTACTGTCCGTCAAAGAATAGATTTTTTTGTGGGGTGAAATTCAATTGCCAAAATACCAATCCCATAAATCTGGTGTTCCAGCTGTGGCTGGCTAAGTTTAATACTGTCCGTCAAAGGATCTATTTTTTTATGGGGTGAAATTCAATTGCCAAAATACCTATCCCCTATATCTGTTGTTCCAGCTGTGGCTGGCTAAGTTTAATACTGTTAGTAAACGGATAGATTTTATTTCGGGGTGAAATTCAATTGCCAAAATACCAATCCCATAAATCTGGTGTTCCAGCTGTGGCTGGCTAAGTTTAATACTGTCCGTCAAAGGATCTATTTTTTTATGGGGTGAAATTCAATTGCCAAAATGCCAATCCCTAAATCAGTTGTTTTAGCTGTTGCTGGCCAAGTGTAATACTGTGCGTAAAAGGATAGATTTTTTCTGGGGTGAAATTCAATAGCCAAAATACCAATCTCCTAAATCTCAGGTCCCAGCTGTGGCTGGCCAAGTGTAATACTGTCCATCAACGGATAGATTTTTTTCTGTGGTGAAAATCAATTGCCAAAATACCAATCCCCTGAATCTGGTGTTCTGACTGTGACTGGCTAAGTTTAATACTGTCTGTCAAAGGATAGATTTTTTTCTTGGGAGAAATTTATGTGCCAAAATACCAATCCTCTAAATCTGGTATTCCAGCTGTGGCTGGCTAAATTTCATACTCTACGTCAAAGGATTGATTTCTTTCTGGGGTGAAATTAAATTGCCAAAAAACAATCCCCTAAATCTGGTGTTCCAGCTGTGGCTGGCCAAGTGTACTACTGTCCGTCAAAGAATAGATTTTTTTTGTGGGGTGAAATTCAATTGCCAAAATACCAATCCCATAAATCTGGTGTTCCAGCTGTGGCTGGCTAAGTTTAATACTGTCCGTCAAAGGAACTTTTTTTTTTATGGGGTGAAATTCAATTGCCAAAATGCCAATCCCCTAAATCAGTTGTTTTAGCTGTTGCTGGCCAAGTGTAATACTGTGCGTAAAAGGATAGATTTTTTTTCTATGGTGAAATTCAATAGCCAAAATACCTATCCCCTATATCTGTTGTTCCAGCTGTGGCTGGCTAAGTTTAATACTGTTAGTAAACGGATAGATTTTATTTCGGGGGTGAAATTCAATTGCCAAAATACCAATCCCATAAATCTGGTGTTCCAGCTGTGGCTGGCTAAGTTTAATACTGTCCGTCAAAGGATCAATTTTTTTTATGGGGTGAAATTCAATTGCCAAAATGCCAATCCCCTAAATCAGTTGTTTTAGCTGTTGCTGGCCAAGTGTAATACTGTGTGTAAAAGGATAGATTTTTTTTCTGGGGTGAAATTCAATAGCCAAAATACCAATCTCCTAAATCTCGGGTCCCAGCTGTGGCTGGCCAAGTGTAATACTGTCCATCAACGGATAGATTTTTTTCTGTGGTGAAAATCAATTGCCAAAATACCAATCCCTAAATCTGGTGTTCTGACTGTGGCTGGCTAAGTTTAATACTGTCTGTCAAAGGATAGATTTTTTCTTGGGAGAAATTTATTTGCCAAAATACCAATCCTCTAAATCTGGTATTCCAGCTGTGGCTGGCTAAATTTCATACTCTACGTCAAAGGATTGATTTCTTTCTGGGGTGAAATTTAATTGCCAAAAACAATCCCCTAAATCTGGTGTTCCAGCTGTGGCTGGCCAAGTGTACTACTGTCCGTCAAAGAATAGATTTTTTTGTGGGGTGAAATTCAATTGCCAAAATACCAATCCCTAAATCAGTTGTTTTAGCTGTTGCTGGCCAAGTGTAATACTGTGCGTAAAAGGATAGATTTTTTTCTATGGTGAAATTCAATAGCCAAAATACCTATCCCCTATATCTGTTGTTCCAGCTGTGGCTGGCTAAGTTTAATACTGTCCGTCAAAGGATCTATTTTTTTATGGGGTGAAATTCAATTGCCAAAATGCCAATCCCCTAAATCAGTTGTTTTAGCTGTTGCTGGCCAAGTGTAATACTGTGCGTAAAAGGATAGATTTTTTTCTATGGTGAAATTCAATAGCCAAAATACCTATCCCCTATATCTGTTGTTCCAGCTGTGGCTGGCTAAGTTTAATACTGTTAGTAAACGGATAGATTTTATTTCGAGGTGAAATTCAATTGCCAAAATACCAATCCCATAAATCTGTGGTTTTAGCTGTGGCTGACCAAGTGTAATACTGTACGTCAAAGGATATATTTTTTTATGGGGTGAAATTCAATTGCCAAAATACAAATCCACCAAAATCTGGGGTGCAAGCTGTGGCTGGCTAAGTTTTATACTGTACGTCAAAGGATAGATAATTTTGTGGGGTGAAATTCAGTTGCCAAAATACCAATCCCCTAAATCTGGGGTTCCAGCTGTGGCTGGCCATGTGTAATACTGTCCATCAACGGATAGATTTTTTTCAGGGATGAAATTCAATTGCCAAAATACTAATTCACTAAATCAGTGGTTTTAGCTATTGCTGGCCAAGTGTAATACTGTGCGTAAAAGGATAGATTTTATTTCTGGGATGAAATTCAATTGTCAAAATAAAAATCCCTAAGTCTGGTGTTCTAGCTGTGTCTGGCCAATTGTAATACTGTCCATGAAAATATATATATATTTTTTGTGGGGTGAAATTCAATTGCCAAAATAACAATCCCCTAAATCTGGTGTTCCAGCTGTGTCTGGCCAATTGTAATACTGTCCGTGATAGGATATATTTTTTTTGTGGGGTGAAATTTAATTGCCAAAATAACAATCCCCTAAATCTCTTGTTCCAGCTGTGGCTCGCTAAGTTTATTACAGTCCGAGAAAGATAGATTTTTTCTGGGGTGGAATTCAATTGCCAAAATACTAGTCCACTAAATTAGGGGTTTTAGCTGTTGCTGGCCAAGTGTAATACTGTACGTCAAAGGATAGATTTTTTTCTGGGGTGAAATTCAATTGCCAAAATAACAATCCCCTAAATCTGGTGTTCCAGCTGTTGCTTGCTAAGTTTATTACTGTCCGTCAAAGGATAGATTTTTTCTGGGGTAAAATTCAATTGACAAAATACCAATCCCCTAAATCTGGGGTTCCAGCTGTGGCTGGCCAATTGTAATACTTTCATTCAAAGGATAGAATTTTTCTAGGGTTAAATTCAATTGCCAAAATACCAATCCCTAAATCTATGGTTCCAGCTGTGGCTGACTAAGTGTAATACTGTCCGTCAAAAGATAGATTTTTTCTGGGGTGAAATTCAATTGCCAAAATACTAAACCACTAAATTAGTGGTGTTAACTGTTGCCGGCCAAATGTAATAATGTGCGTAAAAGGATAGATTTTATTTATGGGGCGAAATTCAATTGCCAAAATAATATTCCACTAAATCTGGTGTTCCAGCTGTGGCTAACCAAGTTTAATACTGTCCATCTAAGGATAGATTTTTTTCTGGGGTGACATTCAATTGCAAAAATACAAATTCCCTAAATCTGGTGCTCCAGCTCTGGCTGTCCAAGTGTAATACTGTCCTTCAAAGGATATTTTTTCTGTGTTTAAATAAAATCCCTGAATAGTGATGTCGCGAACATAAAATTTTCCGTTCGCGCCTCGAACACGAACTTCCGCAAATGTTCGCGAATGGGTGAACCGCCATAGACTTCAATAGGCAGGCGAATTTTAAAACCCACAGGGACTCTTTCTGGCCACAATAGTGATGGAAAAGTTGTTTCAAGGGGACTAACACCTGGACTGTGGCATGCTGGAGGGGATCCATGGCAAAACTCCCATGGAAAATTACATATTTGACGCAGAGTTGGGTTTTAATCCATAAAAGGCATAAATCACCTAACAATCCTACATTTTTTGAAAACGTGGTTTAAAACATCTAGTGTGTGTATACGATCACTTCAGGTATGATGTTGTATCGATCAGGTAGTGTAAGGGTTACGCCCGCTTCACTGACATTGACAGACCAAACTCCCTTTTAATGCACCGCAAACAACCGCAAACAGTCCATTTGCACAATGGCAAACTCCCCATTTGCACAGGTTGGATACCAAGCTAGCCATGTCCCGGTGATGTCATTGAAGGTTTCTTCCTCCACCCAGCCACGTACAACACCAAGGGTCCCCGAAGGTGAGTTGAATTGATTTTTCGAACGGGAGATGGTTAAAAAAACGCTGGCTCCCTCCCATTTGTTTTTAATCCACGGTCACTGCGTCTGCATCGTACAATTTACTGTCACACCCGATATGAGTGGTATTTTCTGTAGTACTATTCTCATCAGTTTAATCCCTCTAACGTCCCCAATCTGGGGTCCATTTATTGAATAGATTTTTCGAACGGGGAGATGTTTAAAAAAACGGAATTAGACTTACCGGTAATTCAGTTTCCTTGAAATCACCACTGACCCATGACCCCTGTGGGGGCAGGAACAGAGAAGAGGTTAAATTGCCCCGTCCCACCACCACACCTCAGTGCTTCCAAAGACAACCAGTGCCAGAACAAGTATAGTTTCTTTTTTTTTCTTTCTTCTCAGTATTACTTCATACTCGGAGAAAGAAGAAACAGTACAAAAGAGGAGGGAATATATGGGCCGTCATGGTGATTTCATAGAAAATGAATTACCTGTAAGTCTAATTCCGGTTTTCCCATATCATCACCATGACGGCCACACAGGAGAGTTATAAAATTGCGTCATATGGGGGGCAACCGCCTGAAGAACCTTCCGACCAAAAGAAAGGCCAGAGGTTCCAGATAAGTCCAAGCGGTAATGTTTCACGAATGTGTGAATGCTAGACCATGGGGCAGCCCTGCATATATCTTCTAGAGAAGCCCCTGCTTTCTCTGCAAACGTAGTGGAGATGGCCCTTGTAGAATGTGCCCTAATGTTTGATGGATGGTACATATTTTGGTTTTTATAGCATAGTGTAATAGTCCCCTTAATCCACCTTGCAATGGATGATTTTGAGACCTTGAAACCCTTATTCTTCCCTGAAAACTGGACAAGCAAGCTATCTGACTTCCTAAATTCTTTGGTGGCATCCAAGTATCTCAGGACCGTTCGTTCTGACATCTAAGGAATGAAATTTCTCTTCATCTTGATTCCTAGGGTTATTGCAAAAGCATGGAAGAATAATCTCCTGGCCTCTGTTTCGATCTGACACTACTTTTGGCAGGATTGCTGGGTCTAACTTTAGCACTACCTTATCTTCCGTAACAGAAAGGTATGGTTCCTGAATAGAGAGAGCTTGAATCTCTCCTAGCCTCTTAGCCGAAGTGATTGCGATAAGGAAAGCAGTTTTGAACGAAAGCAATTTAATCGCACAGTCGTCTAAAGGTTCAAACGGTGGGCACATAAGATTATTGAGAACTAAGTTCAGGTCCCATGTTGGAGTGCGGGATCTCAGGGTTGGTTTGAGTCTGTGGGCAGCTCTAATAAACCGCTTAATCCAACGGTGGTCTGCCAGGTGGGCGTCAAAAAAGGCACTTAAGGCTGATATCTGGTCCTTTAAGGTAGCTGGCGAGAGACCTAGCTCAAGTTCATTTTGTAGGAAATCCAAGATTTTTTGAATGTTGGGCCCTCTCAGGTTTGGATTTTTCTCACCTAACCATGAGCAGAACTTTTTCCAAATTTTCAAGTAGATCACAGAAGTCACTTTCTTCCTAGAACATCTTAAGGTGGCTATGACTTTGTCAGACAGGCCCTGGGATTTTAAGATGGAGACCTCAGGATCCAGGCCGTGAGCTTCAAGAATTCCGGGTGAGGGTGTAGTAAGGAACCCTGGAATAGGATGTTTCCCTGAGAGGGAGTCTCATTGGTTCGTCTATCGCTAGTCTCAGAAGCGGAGCAAACCAACTCCTCTTGGGCCAGAACGAGGTGATCAATATTACCGTAGTTCTCCCATCTAGAATTTTCTGAATGACCCTCGGAATAAAAGGCATTGGAGCAAATGCGTATGGCAGATCCCAGCACCATTTCAGAGATAAGGCATCTATCCTCCAAGGATGGTCTCCCCTGTTTAGGGAGCAGAATATCTTCAGTTTTGTATTCTTCCTGGTCGCAAAAGGTCTATTGTGGGAAGACCCCATTTCTGGGTTATCAAGTTGAAGACCTCTTGGCTTAGAACCCACTCTGTATGATCTATTTTTTGTCTGCTTAGAAAGTCCGCCTCTACATTTAGGGACCCTTTTAGATGTACTGCTGAGATGGATTTTAGTTCTTCTTCGGCAAAGGAGAAAATTTCCTCTGAGATGGCTTGGAGCTTCCCTGATCGAGTACCTCCCTGGTGTTTCAGATAGGAGACCACCGTCATGTTGTCCGAGAGAACGTTTACGTGCTGTTTTCTTACTAGCTGCTTGACTGATAGCACAGCTTTTCTCACCGCATATAGTTCTCGGAAGTTTGAAGACTGAACAGATATGGGAACCTTCCAAGTTCCCTGGAGGTAGTGCTTGTCGATCTTTGCTCCCCATCCAGTTTTGCTGGCATCCGTGGAGATTGTAATTAATGGTGATCGAATCCAAAGAACTCCCTGGGAAAGATTCTTCTCTTTTGTCCACCAAGAGAGAAAGATCTTCACTGCCCCTGGAATCCAAAGGCGGGAATCTAGAGAGCTTTTCTTTTTGTTCCATTGGGACAATAGCCAGTTTTGTATCACTCGACAATGAGCCTGTGCCCACTCTACTGAGGGAATGCAGGAGGTTAGCAGGCCGAGAAGGCTCATTGCTTCTCTTATTGAGCAACTCTTCCGGTGTTGAAATTGCCTCACTTTGCCTATCAGGGACCGAATCTTGGTCTGTGGTAGGAAGGTCGATTGTGCTATGGAGTCTAGTACAACCCTAGAAATTCCACCTTCGTGGATGGTACCATCATAGATTTGGGTTCGTTCACGATCCAACCCAGTGCTGACAGATGGGATAAAAATATTTGTAAGTCCGAAAGCAGAAGCTCCCTGAGTCTGCTATAATTATGAAATCGTCCAAGTGCGGGATTATGTTTAGTCCTTTCTCTCTGAGTGGTGCTACCATTTCCGCAATTAGTTTGGTAAAAAGCCTTGGTGTGGCTGAAATCCTAAAGGGTAGCGCTATGAACTGATAGTGAAGAATTTGATTGTGGGGGTCCTTGACCGCAAACCTCAGATACTTCTGGTTATTCGGGTGAATCGGGACATGTAAGTAGGCATCTTTTAGGTCTACCGAACACATGAATGCTGCTATTTTTATCCGGGGTACAACTGACTTTAGAGACTCCATCTTGAACTTCCTGTAAAGAATAAATTTGTTCAGCTGTTTCGGGTTTATGATAGTTCGAAAGTCTCCATCCTCCTTTTTTACTAAAAATAGTGTTGAATAGTACCCCTGACCTTCTTGCGACCTGGGAACTGGAATCACTGCTCCTTTCTTTACCAGATCCTGGACTCCTTGATAAATATTCAGGCTGGAGGATCTGGAGGACAACTTTGTTACAACAAATCTGGGAGGGGGTAGAGAGGTAAACTCGATCTTGAAACCAGACCGAATGATGTCCAAGGCCCACTGGTTCTTTGTTGTGAGTTCCCATGGGCCCAGGAAATCCTTTAGTCTCCCCCCGACAATGGTGTCATTGTTTCTCCTCAGATTTTGATTGGGGTTTAAGCAGGAAACCTCTTCCTTTACCCCCCTTGGAATAGGACCACCTCCCGGACTTGCCTTTCCCTCTACCAGCCCTACTTTGTCCCCCATAAGACCGAAAGGACTGGTTCCTTCTGTAGGATCTTTCCTCTGGGAATCCCTTTTTCTATCCGCCGCTTTTTCTAGTATTTTATCTATAACCGGTCCAAATAAATATTCCCCAAAAAGGGAATAGAAACTAACTTCTGTTTGGAAATTCTGTCACCCGACCAGGACTTCATCCATAAAGCTCGACGAGCCGCATTGGATCCAGCCTCTTTAGCACAGAATCTAATCGATTCTGCTGAAGCGTCCGCAAGAAAACCTGTGGCTGATTTAAGAAGCGGGATAGACTGGAGGATTTCTTCCCTAGATGTTCTGTTTTTCAAATGGTTTTCTAGTTCTCCCAGCCATAAATACATAGACCTAGCTACTGACGTGGCTGCAATGTTAGTTTTAACGTTATACATCGAGGCCTCCCAGGATTTTCTTAACAGGGCATCAGCTTTACGCTCCATAGAATCCCTCAATTGAGCGGGGACTGATTGAACAATAAACGGTTTTTGAATTCCTTGGAAACTCCAAGCCTTTTTCTGGTTCTGACCACTCTTCCAGAATCATTTCCTTTATATTTTCATTTATGGGAAAAACCTTGGATCTTTTCACTCTTAGGCTCCCAAACATTTCATCCTGAATATATAGACTTTGGGGTTTCTTCAATCCCCATAGTAGCTCTGACTGCTTTCAACAGGTCACCCATCTATTCTGAGGAAAAATAGAATTTTTGTTGCTCTCAGTGATGTCGCGAACATAAAATTTTCAGTTCGCGAACAGCGAACGCGAACTTCGCAAATGTTCGCGAGCAGGCGAACCGGGCGAACTGCCATAGACTTCAATTGGCAGGCGAATTTTAAAACCCACAGGGACTCTTTCTGGCCACAATAGTGATGGGAAAGTTGTTTCAAGGGGTCTAACACCTGGACTGTGGCATGCCGGAGGGGATCTATGGCAAAACTCCCATGGAAAATTACGTAGTGGACGCAGAGTCGGGTTTTAATCCATAAAGGGCATAAATCAACTAACATTCCTAAATTGTTTGGAATAACGTGCTTTAAAACATCCAGTGTGTGTATACGATCAGGTATGATGTTGTATCGATCAGGTAGTGTAAGGGTTACGCCCGCTTCACTGACATTGACAGACCAAACTCCCCTTATAATGCACCGCAAACAGTTCATTTGCACAACCGCAAACTCCCCATTTGCACAAGGTTGGATACCAAGCTAGCCACGTCCCGGTGATGTCATTGAAGGTTTCTTCCTCCACCCAGCCACGTACAACACCAAGGGTCCCCAAAAGGTGAATTGAATTGATTTTTCGAACAGGGAGATGGTTAAAAAAAACGCTGGCTCCCTCCCCTTTGTTTTTATTCACGGGGACTGCGTCTGCGCCGTGCAATTTACTGTCACACCCGATATGAGTGGTATTTTCTGTAGTACTATTCTCATCAGTTTAATCCCTCTAACGTCCCCAATCTGGGGGCCATTTATTGAATAGATTTTTCGAACGGGGAGATGGTTAAAAAAACGCTGGCTCCCTCCACTCTGTTTTAATCCACGGTCACTGCGTCTGCGCCGTGCAGTTTACTGTCACACCCGATATGAGCGGTATTTTCTGTAGTACTATTCTCATCAGTTTAATCCCTGTTACGTCCCATATCAGGGATTGCCTTTTGTGAAAAAAAAATTTGGCCGGGTACCTTCGACTGCCTTCACAGTGACAAACCAAACTCTCATACACTAAACTGAATTGATTTCAGGAAACGGGAGATGGAAAAAGCAGCTTGGTCGGTCATCTTACTCCCAAATTGGGGCACTGCGCGTGCACAGAGCAATGTGCTGTGACACCCTATATGAGTGGTGTCTTAACTAGTACTATTCCTATCAGTTTAATCCCTGTTACGGACCCTATCCTGTCGAATTGATTAACCATTGTCGAATTTGCGAACCATTACGACATCATGAAATAATTTAGTTCTGAGCTCTGTACTTGCTTTGTATTGGAATTGATGGGGATTTTTTAATTGCCTGCATCATTTCTAATAAACTATTAAGAGACTTTATTATGATTTTTTATTTTATGTATTAAAAACCCATACAACATATAAAAAAAAAAGGTAAATTAATGTTTTTCTATGAAATATTATCCAGCCGTCCGATCGCTTTTGGTCTGACCATAATGAAGCAACGGCCTTATCATCTGGGGTGTGGCAACATTGCCAACACACTTATAGAGGTGATGATTGCTTCATTGTGATACGCAAGCCCCTTCACCACAACAAGGTAACGATCACGAAGGGAATTGACACTTGTATGTGCCTTTTTTTGGGTTTGTTTATGCAGCCACAGTGCTGCACCATAGGACAGAAAAATTAGGCATGTACACATGCCTGAAAAATAATGGCACTGTTGCAGCCGCTATTGTAGCAGCGGCCGGAAAAATTGATGTTTTCCAGGCAGAAAAGTGACTAAAACATCGTGGCTTGAACCCTAGTTGGTGGTGGAGAATTCACGAAAGTCATCCGGTATGCAGACATTAAATACAGCAGCGTGGGGACCATTTTGAGGCTAATGCATGTAATCAGGCCTTTTGTTAGCCAAACGTATCCCCCACTGTCAGTCCCTTCGGGATCCATGCCTCATTCATCTTTATGAAGGTGAGGTAATCAACACTTTTTTGACCGAGACGACTTCTCTTGTCAGTGACAATGCCTCCTGCTGCACTGAAGGTCCTTTCTGACAGGACACTTGAAGCAGGGCAGGCCAGAAGTTCTATCGCGAACTGGGATAGCTCAGGCCACAGGTCAAGCCTGCACAACCAGTAGTGAAGTGGTTCATTGCTCCTCAGAGTGTCGATATCTGCTGTTAAGGCGAGGTAGTCTGCTACCTGTCGGTCGAGTCATTCTCTAAGGCTGGATCCTGAAGGGCTGTGGCGATGAGTAGGACTGAAAAAGCTCCGCATGTCCTCCATCAACAACACATCTGTAAATCGTCCAGTCCTTGCCGCCGTGGTAGGAGGAGGATTACACTCACCTCTTCCCCTGTTAGATTCCCGCTGTGCTGTGACATCAGCCTTATAAGCTGTGTAAAGCATATTTTTAGTTTGGTTTTGAACTGCTGCATCCTTTCCGACTTTCGGTAATTTGGTAACATTTCTGCCACTTTCTGCTTATAACGGGGTCTAGTAGCGTGGCCACCCAGTACAGATCGTTCTCCTTTATCCTATTTATACGTGGGTCCCTCAACAGACATGAAAGCATGAAAGACCCCATTTGAACAAGGTTGGATGCAGAGCTACTCATTTCCCGTTCCTCGTCCTCACTGATGTCATTGACGGTCTGTTCTTCCCCCAGCCACGTACAACACCATGGGTCCCAGATAGGTGACAACAACGAGCACCCTGGGGTGCCTTCTGTGGTTGGTCTTCCTCCTCCTCAAAGCCGCCACATTCCTCCTCTGACTCCTCTTCCTCATACTCCTCTTCCAGCGTTGCTGCAGGTCCGACAAGCGATGATGACAAGGCTGTTTCTGGTGGTGATGGTGACCACAACTCTTCCTCTTCACGCTCATCTACAGCCTGATCCAGCGATCTTCGCAGGGCACGCTCCAGGAGGAAAACAAATGGGATGAGGTCGCTGATGGTGCCTTCGGTGCGACTGACTAGGTTTGTCACCTCCTCAAAAGGACGCATGAGCCTACAGGCATTGCGCAGGAGCTTCCAGTAACATGGCAAAAAATTCCCAGCTCCGCAGAGGCTGTCCTAGCACCCCGGTCATACAAATACTCGTTGACGGCTTTTTCTTGTTGGAGCAGGCGGTCGAACATTAGGAGTGTTGAATTCTAACGTGTCAGGCTGTCGCAAATCAAGCGCCTCACTGGCATGTTGTTTCGCCGCTGAACATCGGAAAAGTGCGCCATGGCCGTGTAGGAACGCCTGAAATGGCCACACACCTTCCTTGCCTGCTTGACGACGTCCTGTAAGCCTGGGTACTTAGACACAAAACGTTGTGCGATGAGATTCAACACATGTGCCATGCACGGCACATGTGACAACTTGCCCAAATTTAATGCCGCCAACAGATTGCTTCCATTGTCACACACCACTTTGCCGATCTCCAGTTGGTGCGGGGTCAGCCACTGATCCACCTGTGCTTTCAGGGCGGACAGGAGTGCTGGTCCTGTGTGGCTCTCTGCTTTCAGGCAAGTCAACCCCAAGATAGCGTGACACTGTCGTATCCGGGATGTGGAATAGCCCCTGGGGAGCTGGGGGAATCAGTTGATGTGCAGCCAGACGCCGCAGCAGAAGAGGACTCAGCCGAGGAGGATATCGAAGAGGATGGAGTAGGAGTAGAGGAGGTGGCAGTAGGTCTGCCTGCAAGTCGTGGTGGTGTCACCAACTCCGCTGCGGAGCCACGCATTCCATGCTTGTCAGGCGTCAGCAGGTTGACCCAATGCGCAGTATACGTGATATACCTGCCCTGACCGTGCTTTGCAGAACTGGTATCAGTGGTCAGATGGACCCTTGCCCCAACACTGTATGCCAGAGATGCCATGACTTCCTTTTCAATGACATGGTAGAGGTTTGGGATTGCCTTTTTTGAAAAAAAATTTCGTCCGGGTACCTTCCACTGTGGTGTCCCAATAGCGACAAATTTTTTGAAGGCCTCAGACTCTACCAGCTGGTATGGTAAAAGTTGGCGGGCTAAGAGTTCCGTCAAGCCAGCTGTCAGTCGCCGGGCAAGGGGGTAACTTTGTGACATTGGCTTCTTATGCTCAAAAATGTCCTTGACAGACACCTGACTGTGGGCAGATGAGCAGGAACTGCTGAAGGTGAGAGATGGAGTGGCGGGTGGTTGAGAGGGGGCAGGGAGGACAGCAGTGGTTGACGTGGCTGAAGATGCTGGACCAGGAGGAGCATGGTGGCTTTGAGTTTGTGTGCTGCTTGTACTCATGTGTTGATCCCATAGTCGTTTGTGATGTGAGATCATGTGCCTTCGCAAAGCAGTTGTACCAAGGTGGGTATTGGACTTCCCACGACTCAGTTTCTTTTGGCACAGGTTGCAAATGGCATTGCTTTTATCAGAGGCAGACACACAAAAAAAATGCCACACTGCTGAGCTTTGCAATGACGGCATTCTGGTGGTGGCAACAGCATGCGTTGACTGGCGTGCTGTCTGGCTGACCCCGGGTGCCGATACATGCTGTCTGACTGTGCCATTAACTCCTTGCGACGACCTCCCCTGCTTCCAACTCGTCTCCTCATTCTCTCTGTCTCCCCTTCAGAACTTTCCCCTCTTCTTCTCTTCGAGCAGGCACCCACGTGGCATCCGTGGACACATCGTCATCATCAACCGCTTCACTTGTATCTGACACCTCAGCAAAGGAAGCAGCAGCGGGTACAACATCATCATCATCATCATCACACTGTACGTCCATGTGTGTAATCCTGCCTGACTGAGACATATCCCGTAATCTACATCATCTGGCAATAATGGTTGCGCATCACTAATTGCATCCAACTGATGTGTAAATAACTCCTCTGACGGATCAAGTGAAGCGGCTGTGGTGGCTGTGGTGGTAGTGGTGGTGGTAGCGACGGGTGCGTGGTAACTTGAGAGCAGGTGACCGAAGCTGAGCTGGAGGAGGATGGTGCGTCAAGGTTCTTAGCGGAAGCTGTTGAAGATTGGGTGTCCTGTCTAAGCCAGTCAACTATGTCAACTATTTTTTGGGTTCAGGGTACGTGGCCTCTGAAAACTGGGCATTATTCCAGGGACAGTGGAAATCACAGCACCAAGACCACGACGGCCCCTGCGGGGTGGCCTGCCTCTGATTGTCATTTTTTTTTTAGATAAGTGGAACTACGCGTGCTAGGTACTGTGCCACCCAGTATGAGTGGTTGGCACTGGCAGTGGGCACACTACAGTCAGTGGAAGTGGGCCTGACACACACTGGCAGCAGGCAAGCAACTGAATTTAGACTACTGTCTAAAAATTAAATGGCTTATTTATCGGCAAGCTACTGTGCCACCAGGTATCAGTGGTTGGCACTGGCAGTGGGCACACTACAGTCAGTGGAAGAGGGCCTGACACACACTGGCAGCAGGCAAGCAACTGAATTTAGACTACTGTCTAAAAATTAAATGGCTTATTTATCGGCAAGCTACTGTGCCACCCGGTATCAGTGGTTGGCACTGGCAGTGGGCACACTACAGTCTGTGGAAGAGGGCCTGACACACACTGGCAGCAGGCAAGCAACTGAATTTAGACTACTGTCTAAAAATTAAATGCCTTATTTATCGGCAAGCTACTGTGCCACCCGGTATCAGTGGTTGGCACTGGCAGTGGGCACACTACAGTCAGTGGAAGAGGGCCTGACACACACTGGCAGCAGGCAAGCAACTGAATTTAGACTACTGTCTAAAAATTAAATGCCTTATTTATCGGCAAGCTACTGTGCCACCCGGTATCAGTGGTTGGCACTGGCAGTGAGCACACTACAGTCAGTGGAAGAGGGCCTGACACACACTGGCAGCAGGCAAGCAACTGAATTTAGACTACTGTCCAAAAATTAAATGCCTTATTTATCGGCAAACTACTGTGCCACCCGGTATCAGTGGTTGGCACTGGCAGTGGGCACACTACAGTCAGTGGAAGAGGGCCTGACACACACTGGCAGCAGGCAAGCAACTGAATTTAGACTACTGTCTAAAAATTAAATGCCTTATTTATCGGCAAGCTACTGTGCCACCCGGTATCAGTGGTTGGCACTGGCAGTGGGCACACTACAGTCAGTGGAGAAGGGCCTGACACACACTGGCAGCAGGCAAGCAACTGAATTTAGACTACTATCCAAAAATTAAATGCCTTATTTATCGGCAAGCTACTGTGCCACCCGGTATCAGTGGTTGGCACTGGCAGTGGGCACACTACAGTCAGTGGAAGCGGGCCTGACACACACTGGCAGCAGGCAAGCAACTGAATTTAGACTACTGTCCAAAAATTAAATGCCTTATTTATCGGCAAACTACTGTGCCACCCGGTATCAGTGGTTGGCACTGGCAGTGGGCACACTACAGTCAGTGGAAGAGGGCCTGACACACACTGGCAGCAGGCAAGCAACTGAATTTAGACTACTGTCTAAAAATTGAATGCCTTATTTATCGGCAAGCTACTGTGCCACCCGGTATCAGTGGTTGGCACTGGCAGTGGGCACACTACAGTCAGTGGAAGAGGGCCTGACACACACTGGCAGCAGGCAAGCAACTGAAATTACACTAAAGTGTAAAAATTAAATGCCTTTTATTGATGCAAAGTACTGTGCCACACGGGATGACAGGGGTGGGCACTGGCAGTGGGCACACTACAGTCAGTGGAAGTCGGCCTAACACACACTGGCAGCAGGCAAGCAACTGAAATTACACTAAAGTGTAAAAATTAAATGCCTGTTTTTGATGCAAAGTCCTGTGCCACACGGGATGACAGGGGTGGGCACTGGCAGTGGGCACACTACAGTCAGTGGAAGTGGGCCTGACACACACTAGCAGCAGGCAAGCAGCTGAAATTACACTAAAGTGTAAAAATTAAATGCCTCTTTTATGCAAAGTCCTGTGCCAGCCAGTATGAGTGGTGGGCACTGGCAGTGAGCACACTACAGTCAGTGGAAGTCAGCCTGACACACACTGGCAGGCAACTAACCTTAGATTAAAGTGTAAAAATTAAGTGCCTTTTTTTATGCAAAGTCCTGTGCCACACGGGATGACAGGGGTGTGCACTGGCAGTGGGCACACTACAGTCAGTTGAAGTCGGCCTGACACACACTAGCAGCAGGCAAGCAGCTGAAATTACACTAAAGTGTAAAAATTAAATGCCTTTTTATGCAAAGTCCTGTGCCAGCCGGTATGAGTGGTGGGCACTGGCAGTGGGCACACTACAGTCAGTGGAAGTCAGCCTGACACACACTGGCAGGCAACTAACCTTAGATTAAAGTGTAAACATTAAATGCCTTTTTTGATGCCAAGTCCTGTGCCACACGGGATGACAGGGGTGGGCACTGGCAGTGGGCACACTACAGTCTGTGGGCCTGCAGCTCCTCACACACAGGCAGGCCAGGCAACTGCAATATGTATATAAAGGGGAAAAAAAGCAGACTAATGTTGCAGCCCTAAAAAGTGCTTTTTGGGGTGCTGTCAGGACACTGTCCTTACAGCAGAGATCAGATGAGTCTTTCAGGACTGGAGTGGACACTGAATTCACTAGCCTAGCTATCGATTTCCCTATTAAATCAGCAGCAACTACACTCTCCTCCTCTCACTAAGACTGCAGCTTCAGAATGAATCTAAAATGGATGCTGTGCAGGAGGTGGGAGGGTCTGGGAGGGAGGGTATGCTGCTGATTGGCTGGAATGTGTCTGCTGACTGTGAGGTACAGGGTCAAAGTTTGCTCAATGATGATGTATAGGGGCGGACCGAACATCGCATGTGTTCGCCCGTTGAGGCGAACGCGAACAAGCTATGTTCGCCAGGAACTGTTCGCCGGCGGATAGTTCGGGCCATCTCTAGCTCTCATAGATCTCTCCCTCCGAGAGAGAGGAATCACCTTCCCAATGTATGGAAGTAGAGGCTCTATCGTCTGCATCCTCAGAATCCGAGGAGCAGATGACTTTAGAGGGAGGACGCTTATGAGATGGCTGACCCTGGAAATCAGAAGGGGCAGATTTAGCAGCCCTAAGTTCCTCCTGGACTACGCATCTAATACTGTCCATAAGGGAGGGTTGCTCCTGCCTGATTACGTCCGAAATACATTCTGTACACAGTTTCTTTCCATATCCGTCAGGCAGTCTTTTAGTGCAAGACACACAGCGTCGAGGTTTTTAACCTTTTTTGGGCCTCTTTAGCCTGCAATACACAGATATGGAAAGGAGGCATTAGTAAATGCATCCGATGACAGAAACCTTTTGAAATTCAGTACTGTTAATTTGAAAAAGAAAGGGGTTACTTACAGGAGGCAGAGAGGAAGCATCAAGCTCCATAGCAGTTTCTGCATCGGGACCTGACATGCTGAAGCAGTGAAAAACACACCAGCCAGTACTTACAGACCTCAGATCAGCTTTCCCGTGGCATTGCCGCCTTTTATTCAAACTTCTCTGCCTTCTACGCTTGTACTTCCGGGTTACGTCACGTGATCGGACCGGGAAGTGACGCCCCGACGTCGGCGTGCGCACACGCCGGCCGCTACACAGCCTCGTCCCACCGGGAGGAGGAGGATGAAGATACGGCCCGGGAGCAGGCTCCAGCCAGCCAGAGAGAGTCCTCCCGAAACTCCCCAGCCCAGCATAAGCACGCGGCCCGCTGGCGGACTGGGGGAGCTCCCACAAGAGCTTCAGGTAAGCCAGGAGACCGACCCCGGACCCTCCTGGCGATGAGCAAAAAATAATAAAAGATGTAGGGCATAAATGTACACCCCCTCTTCATCTTCTTGCCGGCCCGCAAGAAGACTCTTCTCTGACCTGGCCACAGTGGGGACAGGAACACTGAGGTGTGGTGGTGGGAGGGGGCAATTTAACCTCTTCTCTGTTCCTGCCCCCACAGGGGTCATGGGTCAATCTCTTGTGTGGCCGTCATGGTGATGATATGGGAAAACTATGGCTCCCTCCACTCTGTTTTAATCCACGGTCACTGCGTCTGCGTCGTGCAATTTACTGTCACACCCGATATGAGTGGTATTTTCTGTAGTACTATTCTCATCAGTTTAATCCTCTAACGTCCCCAATCTGGGGTCCATTTATTGAATTGATTTTTCGAACGGGGAGATGGTTAAAAACGCTGGCTCCCTCCACTCTGTTTTAATCCACGGTCACTGCGACTGCGCCGTGCAATTTACTGTCACACCCCATATGAGTGGTATTTTCTGTAGTACAATATATACTGGAGAGTGAATCTGGATCGCACATCCGCAACACTATGCTTTTGATATAACGACTGTCTCAGCATAATTACGTGGCATATCTGCCCAATTTGTAATACATAGTATGCTGTGCAAAAGAGGCATTAGTATACAGTTTGATCAAAGAGCATAGGCCCACTTACCGCGACAAGGAAGCCTCTACAAGTGGGAAACTACTCTAACTTATAATGGCGCAGCCGTGCGTGGCGACCACCGGCGCCCCAGCACCGCACCAGCAGCAGCAGCAGACGGCGGGACCCAGAAGCCACACAATGACCCCACTGTGCAGCAAAGCCTCCTTGGCCCTGGGTCCCACCGCCCCACCAGCACAGCACTGAGGCAGCAATGGCAGACATGCAGTACTGCACCATGTGAACGAGTGCAAAGAGTTCACCCAGTCACAACCCCAGGAAATGCATCTGAGAGGTAGTAGGAGTTTATAAACCCCTTGCAGCTAAGGCTAATTAAAAACACCTAGTCCAAATGGGGAGGAGTGCTGACACCAGACGGGGGAAAAAGAAAATAGATAATGACAATATATACTGGAGAGTGAATCTGGATCACACATCCTCAACACTATGCTTTTGATATAATGACTGTCTCAGCATAATTACGTGGCATATCCGCCCAATTTGTAATACATAGTATGCTGTGCAAAAGAGGCATTAGTATACAGTTTGATCAAAGAGCATAGGCCCACTTACCGCGACAAGGAAGCCTCTACAAGTGGGAAACTACTCTAACCTATAATGGCGCAGCCGTGCGCGGCGACCACCGGCGCCCCAGCACCGCACCAGCAGCAGACGGCGGGACCCAGAAGCCGCACAGCGACCCCACTGTGCAGCAAAGCCTCCTTGGCCCTGGGTCCCACCGCCCCACCAGCACAGCACTGAGGCAGCAATGGCAGACATGCAGTACTGCACCATGTGAACGAGTGCAAAGAGTTCACCCAGTCACAACCCCCAGGAAATGCATCTGAGAGATAGTAGGAGTTTATAAACCCCTTGCAGCTAAGGCTAATTAAAAACACCTAGTCCAAATGGGGAGGAGTGCTGACACCAGAGGGGGAAAGAAAATAGATAATGACAATATATACTGGAGAGTGAATCTGGATCGCACATCCTCAACACTATGCTTTTGATATAACGACTCTCTCAGCATAATTATGTGGCGCAGTTCACATGGTGCAGTACTGCGTGTCTGCCATTGCTGCCTCAGTGCTGTGCTGGTGGGGCGGTGGGACCCAGGGCCAAGGAGGCTTTGCTGCACAGTGGGGTCGCTGTGCGGCTTCTGGGTCCCGCCGTCTGCTGCTGGTGCGGTGCTGGGCGCCGGTGGTCGCCCGCGCACGGCTGCGACATTATGGGTTAGAGTAGTTTCCCACTTGTAGAGGCTTCCTTGTCGCGGTAAGTGGGCCTATGCTCTTTGATCAAACTGTATACTAATGCCTCTTTTGCACAGCATACTATGCATTACAAATTGGGAGGATATGCCACGTAATTATGCTGAGACAGTCGTTATACCAAAGCATAGTTTTGAGGATGTGAAATCAGATTCACTCTCCAGTATATATTTTCTGTAGTACTATTCTCATCAGTTTAATCCCTCTAACGTCCCCAATCTGGGGTCCATTTATTGAATTGATTTTTCGAACGGGAGATGGTTAAAAAAACGATGGCTCCCTCCCCTTTGTTTTTAATCCACGACAATGCCTCCTGCTGCACTGAAGGTACTTTCTGACAGGACACTTGAAGCAGGATGGGCCAGAAGTTCTATTGCAAACTGGGATAGCTCAGGCCACAGGTCAAGCCTGCACACCCAGTAGTGAAGGGGTTCATCGCTCCTCAGAGTGTCGATATCTGCTGTTAAGGCGAGGTAGTCTGCTACCTGTCGGTCGAGTTGTTCTCTAAGGCTGGATCCCGAAGGGCTGTGGCGATGTGTAGGACTGAAAAAGCTCCACATGTCCTCCATCAACAACACATCTGTAAATCGTCCAGTCCTTGCCGCCGTGGTTGGAGGAGGATTACACTCACCTCTTCCCCTGTTAGATTCCCGTTGTGCTGTGACATCCCCTTATAAGCTGTGTAAAGCATATTTTTTAGTTTGGTTTTGAACTGCTGCATCCTTTCCGACTTTTGGTAATTTGGTAACATTTCTGCCACTTTCTGCTTATACCGGGGTCTAGTAGCGTGGCCACCCAGTACAGGTCATTCTCCTTCATCCTTTTTATACGAGGGTCCCTCAACAGACATGACAGCATGAAAGACCCCATTTGAACAAGGTTGGATGAAGAGCTACTCATTTCCTGTTCCTCGTCCTCACTGATGTCATTGACGGTCTGTTCTTCCCCCCAAACACATACAACACCATGGGTCCCAGATAGGTGAAAACAACGAGCACCCTGGGGTGCCTGCTGTGGTTGGTCTTCCTCCTCCTCAAAGCCGCCACATTCCTCCTCTGACTCCTCTTCCTCATACTCTTCTTCCAGCGTGTCCGGCAAGCAATGATGACAAGGCTGTTTCTAGTGGTGATGGTGACCACAACTCTTCCTCTTCACGCTCATCTACAGCCTGACCCAGCACTCTTCGCAGGGCACGCTCCAGGAGAAAAGAAATGGGATGAGGTCGCTGATGGTGCCTTTGGTGCGACTGACTAGGTTTTTCACCCCTCAAAAGGACGCATGAGCCTACAGGCATTGCGCATGAGCGTCCAGTAATGTGGCAAAAATTCCCAGCTCCGCAGAGGCTGTCCTAGCACCCCGGTCATACAAATACTCGTTGACGGCTTTTTCTTGTTGGAGCAGGCGGTCGAACATTAGGAGTTTAAAATTCCAATGTGTCGGGCTGTCGCAAATCAAGCGCCTCACTGGCATGTTGTTTCGCCGCTGAATATCGGAAAAGTGCGCCATGGCCGTGTAGGAACGCCTGAAATGGCCACACACCTTCCTGGCCTGCTTCAAGACGTCCTGTAAGCCTGGGTACTTAGACACAAAGCGTTGTACGATGAGATTCAACACATGTGCCATGCACGGCACATGTGACAACTTGCCCAAATTCAATGCCGACAACAAATTTGTTCCATTGCCACACACCACTTTGCCGATCTCCAGTTGGTGCGGGGTCAGCCACTGATCCACCTGTGCGTTCAGGGCGGACAGGAGTGCTGGTCCTGTGTGGCTCTCTGCTTTCAGGCAAGTCAACCCCAAGACAGCGTGACACTGTCGTATCCGGGATGTGGAATAGCCCCTGGGGAGCTGGGGATTCAGTTGATGTGCAGCCAGACGCTGCAGTAGAAGAGGACTCAGCCAAGGAGGATATCGAAGAGGATGGAGTAGAAGTAGAGTAGGTGGCAGTAGGTCTGCCTGCAAGTCGTGGCGGTGTCACCAACTCCGCTGCGGAGCCACGCATTCCATGCTTGTCAGCAGGTTGACCCAATGTGCAGTGTACGTGATATACCTGCCCTGACTGTGCTTTGCAGACCAGGTATCAGTGGTCAGATAGACCCTTGCCCCGGGTACCTTCCACTGTGGTGTCCCAATAGCCACAAATTTTTTGAAGTCCTCAGACTCCACCAGCTAGTATGGTAGGCAGGGAGGGGGCAGGGAGGACAGCAGTGGTTGACGTGGCTGAAGATGCTGGACCAGGAGGAGCATGGTGGCTTTGAGTTTGTGTGCTGCTTGTACTCATGCGTTGATCCCATAGGCGTTTGTGATGTGAGATCATGTGCCTTCGCAAAGCAGTTGTACCGAGGTGGGTGTTGGACTTCCCACGACTCAGTTTCTTTTGGCACAGGTTAATGAACACATGTTCTTATATGTATTTTATTTATCTGTTCTGTGCAGTGCTATTAAGAAAATGGCAAGTTTTGTATTTTGTACTTTTGCACTAATGCAAATATGTATTTTATTCTGAAAAACACTGCGCATTTCAGTTCTTGAGTTCAGCATAACTACATTTCACATTATCAGTCGTCTGATTGTGCTTTTACCTTGAAAATTCAAGCAGATAGACCTCTAGCACAATTCCCTTAAAATATCGCATTGCATATCGTTATTGCAATTTTTAGGGCCCTAATCGCAATCGCACAAAATTCCCATATCGTGCAGCCCTACTAGGCATTATTCCAGGGACAGTGGAAATCACAGCACCACGACGGCCCCTGCGAGTCGTGGCCTGCCTCTGCCTGTCATTTTTTTTAGATAAGTGGTACTACGCGTGCTAGGTACTGTGCCACCCGGTATGAGTGGTCGGCACTGGCAGTGGGCACACTACAGTCTGTGGAAGTCAGCCTGACACACACTGGCAGCAGGCAAGCAACTGAAATTACACTAAAGTGTAAAAATTAAATGCCTTATTTATCGGCAAGCTACTGTGCCACCCGGTATCAGTGGTTGGCACTGGCAGTGGGCACACTACAGTCTGTGAAAGTGGGCGTGACACACACTGGCAGCAGGCAAGCAACTGAAATTAGACTACTGTCTAAAAATTAAATGCCTTATTTATCGGCAAGCTACTGTGCCACTCGGTACGAGTGGTTGGCACTGGCAGTGGGCACACTACAGTCTGTGGAAGTCGGCCTGACACACACTAGCAGGCAAGCAACTGAAATTACACTAAAGTGTAAAAATGAAATGCCTTTTTTGATGCAAAGTCCTGTGCCACACGGGATGACAGGGGTGGGCCCTGGCAGTGGGCACACTACAGTCTGTGGGCCTGCAACTCCTCACACACGGGCAGGCCAGGCAACTGCAATATATATATGGAGAAGAAGAAAAAAGCAGACTAATGTTGCAGCCCTAAAAGGGCTTTTTGGGGTGCTGTCAGGACGCTGTCCTTACAGCAGAGATCAGTTGAGTCTTTCAGGACTGGAGTGGACACTGAATACACTAGCCTAGCTATCGATTTCCCAATTAAATCAGCAGCAGCTACACTGTCCCTCCTCTCACTAAGACTGCAAATTCGAATGAATCTAAAATGGATGCTGTTCAGGAGATGGGAGGGTCTGGGAGGGAGGGCATGCTGCTAATTGGCTGGAATGTGTCTGCTGACTGTGAGGTACAGGGTCAAAGTTTGCTCAATGATGATGTATAGGGGCGGACCGAACATCGCATGTGTTCGCCCGTCGCGGCGAATGCGAACAAGCTATGTTCGCCGGGAACAGTTCGGGCCATCTCTATCCCTGAAATAGAAATCCTAAACATCTGTGCTTTCCGCTGTTCCTCTAAAATTGTAATTCTGTCCGTAATAGAGTATATTACACTCATCGTGTCACCGTCTAAATACAAGTATGGTTCGCCACTGATAAATATGATAAAGCAATCAATACACAAGTGCCGGGTAAAATAAGCCTCCGTGTCGGGAACTAGATGCTACCATGCATATGGGGATGTTCCGGTTCTACAGGCAGGTCGGTTCCTCTCCCTACTCCTGCCCTGACTATCCTCAGCCCAGGGACGACCCCTAGTGGTGGGGCCTCCCTGTCCTCGACCTCCCTTCCCTGACCCTAGGCTGACCCTTGCACAAAAAAAATCAAAAAAAGATCCTTGGACAATACATCCTACCCCAACGCGTTTCACCCATCTTGGGCTCTTCAGGGGGGTGATACCAATATACAATATCGATGCCACATATAGATAAAAAGAGACCTACTTTAAAGATGGTTGTAAAGCAAACAGCCGATGTCAGGACAAAAGGAGGGTCCCAGATGTTTGGCCCTTCACGCCATACCCTGATACTCTAATAGGCGTCAGTCCAGAGGCCCGCTGCTCACTGTCTAGATGCTGGAGATGACTGCCAAGAGGCAGAGGCAGTGGTGAGAACGGGCCAACAGTGTACCAAAAGAGGGGGCAGGGCACTTCTTCACATAATGTGCTGACAACAAGACCCGAGTGGTTTGCAAGCTGTGCCATCAGAGCCTGAAGAGAGGCATTAACGTTCTGAACCTTAGCACAACCTGCATGACCAGGCATCTACATGCGAGACACGGCTGCAGTGGAGTAAGCACCTTCAAAACCAAGAAAGGGCTCAGGCCCCTCCTGCTCCCTCTTCTGCTGCTGACTCGGCCTCTTCCTCCGGCTCTGGAGGAACGTTGGCACCTGCCGCCCACCAAACAGAGGATGTGCCACCACCAACACCACCACCTCCGTCAACAAGCATCTCCACCATGTCACACGGCAGCGTTCAGATCTCCATCTCACAAACCTTGAGAGAAAGCGTAAATTCCCACGTAGCCACCCTCGATCCCTGGCCCTGAATGGCAGCATTTCTAAACTAATGGCCTTTGAAATGCTGTCATTCAGGCTGGTGGACACAGACAGTTTCAAACAGCTGATGGTGGTGGCTGTCCCACAGTATGGTGTTCCCAGCCGCCACTACTTCTCCAAGAGAGCTGTGCCTTTCCTGCACAACCAAGTATTGGATAAAATCAAGTGTGCACTGCGCAACGCCATCTGTGGCAAGGTCTACCTAACCACAGATACGTGGACCAGTAAGCACGGCCAGGGACGCTATATCTCCCTAACTGCACACTGGGTAACATAGTAACATAGTATATAAGACCGAAAAAGACATTTGTCCATCCAGTTCGGCCTGTTTCCTACAAGTTGATCCAGAGGAAGGCAAAAACCCCTGTGAGGCAGAAGCCAATTTTCCCCACTTAAGGGAAAAAATTCCTTCCTGACTCCAATCAGACAATCAGAATAACTCCCTGGATCAACGACCCCTCTCTAGTAGCTATACCCTGTAATATTAATACACTCCATAAATACATCCAGTCCCCTCTTGAATTCCTTTATTGTACTCATCATCACCACCTCTTCAGGCAGAGAGTTCCATAGTCTCACTGCTCTTACCGTGAAGAATCCTTTTCTATGTTTGTGTACAAACCTTCTTTCCTCCAGACGCAGAGGATGTCCCCTCGTCACAGTCACAGTCCTGGGGATAAATAGATGATGGGAGAGATCTCTGTACTGACCCCTGATATATTTATACATAGGTATTAGATCTCCCCTTAGTCGTCTTTTTTCTAAAGTGAATAACCCTAATTTTATCCCAAGACACGGAGGCTCACATTGCGTTAACTTCCTTTACTGATACCACAGCAGCAAAGAACAAAAACATCTGAATTAACATATTACCATGGTAACAAGACCACCCACTCTATAGCCCCTATATAATGTCCATACACGAGGCAGACTTCCTCTTTCTTTGCTGCTGCAACAGATAAGTACACACACTTTGCATGTTCTTTATCTGACTGTAGTAGGATATATACATTTTCTTGCAGGTTTTGTTACTTGTAATATCTACTATTTATTCTGTTCCTGTACCTACTTTTACTGCTGGCAGTACCTATTTTTACTGCTAGCTCTTATTGGCTATCCCTGCTGAGGTTTTTTCCCTCGGTTTCCTGTTCTTTCCCTGGAGCTTTTTCCCCTACACAGTTATTTCTGGTACCGGCCTCTGCCGTTTTCTCTTTCTTCCCCCTCTGTCTGGGTGTCCCATTCAGTCTCCCGCTTACCACCATTGCCAGGAGTCTTCTCATTCTCACCGCGGCGAGATCTCGCGAGATTTCTCGCGATTCTCTCGCTCCTTCATCTTCCGTCCCTGCGCTTCCCACGCTGCCTGCAGACACACCCCTTCCGCTTCCACCCTGGTCTGCACCGGACAGCTCCTATTCGGCACGCATCACCCTGCCTCTTCTACATTGCGGTCTGTTCCTTCTTGCCCCATATATTACCCCACCTCACAGTGCTCTCTCTCCCTTATCCAGCAGCCACTCGCTTCTGGATAGGGCATTACTAGCCATATATAAAATTCCCATCTCTTGCTTTTGCAGCCATCTACCCTGCAGGCTCCGTTAACCCCTTCCTCCAACCATTCCATTACCTGCTTCCATGTCTCTACCCATTAGAACTCCCAACCATGAGGAAGACTCTGACCCAGAGTCACCCACACCTCTCACCCCTCTGCTCCTCCCCTCCAGGCAACCCAGGCAGATGCGTTACAGCGTTCTGTTTCTGAGGCCGTTTTCTCAGCCATGGGATCTATGTCCCAGTCCCTCTATAAATCCATCTCAGATGCCCTTAAGGCAATTCCCCAGGTTTCCAGTGGGACGTTCCCGGTCCCTCCTGCTAATCCTCAGAATGCCTCCAGAACCTCTAAGACTTGTGTCTCATTTACCACCACTGAAAGCGCACGTTTTTCGCACAAAAGAGCCTTATCCCGCCAGGCTAAAAAGGCGAGGAATTGGAAGTGCGCTAGAACGCAAATGATTTCTGAGTCCGATTCTGAATTCGGGTCAGATGAGGAGGCCAGATCAGAGGACCAAGAGGTCCAGGAGTAAAACGTGTCCCTGCTCTCCCCATGCCAAACGCTCCCCCCTTCCGGTTCAGCAGCGGGCACGTCTACTACGGAGACCACTCAGGCTCCTTTGTCCCTTATCACTGACCAGACAGGTGAACCTCTGTTTGACCCTGACTCCCTGCATCACCCCTGGTCAGCGGAGTGGCTCCCTATGGACCATGCTGCCCAGTATTTAGAGGCGCGGGTCCGTTGTCCTCTAAGTAAGGAGGTACGGAACAAATTGAGGGCCGAGTGCCCCAGGCCTCTCCTGGCCAATAAAATATGCGACACCCCCATTGTCGACCCCAAGATGGCCCAATTTCTGACCAAATTGGGTTGGAACCCCCGGAAGGGCCTAGAATCCGCCCTCAAAGCCTGTCAGGACAAGCTCCTGGACATGTTTGGCCCCCTAGCCAAGATCTTCGAAATGGCTGAGACCGCTAGAGCGGCGAACGAATTGGTTGATCCAGAGGAGCTCAGAGGGTGGATACAGAGCTCTGTCTCGCTGGGAATGTTAATAGATCCCTCTCAATTGAGCGCCGCAAGGCCATTCTTTTCAAGATTGAGCCTAAGCTCACAAATCTGTCACTCACCAAGGCTGGGCGAGATGCCCAAGGATTGCTATTCGGCAATTCCTTCATTAAGGACCTCAGCCGTTTCGTTGGGGCGTTTACGGCCTTGGATAAAGCCCAAACCTCTATGCGTAGGGTGTTTCAGGGTCGTATCTCTTCCAGGGCCAGCAGTTCTAGGGGCCGTCTGTCTGGCCGCTCCGCATCACAGACCCACTTTTCGGGTCGAGGCTCCTACGCCCACTGGTCGTTCGGCCAGAGGTCTACCTTTCCAGAAGCAAGACAACCTTCCGGTTTCTTCCCCTCCCGTGGGAATCCCAGCCGTCGCGGCTTCAGAGGAAACTTCGGTTCTCGCCGACCTCTCGGTAAGTCCTCTGTTTCTGCCTTCTTCACAGGTTTGCGTAGGGGGCAGACTCTGACATTATTTTCATGTTTGGGCACAAATCACCTCACAGTTGGGTCCTGTCCACGGTATTGGGGTTCTACATAGAGTTGGTGGGCACCCCACCCAGATTTTCCCCTTACTTCTTTCAGACGGGGATTTCTCAGGATTGCATAGACAGGGAGTTATCAGTACTCTTCAGGAAGGATGTCATCGAACGCTTCCCAGACCCAGACGCTACCATCCTAAAGAACATCTTCTTGGTACAAAAGAAGGACGCCCAGATGCGTCCAGTCATCAATTTACACCCTCTGAACGAGTTTATCCGCTACCGACACTTCAAGATGGAGGGCATCCATCTGCTCCGAGACCTCCTGCTCCGGGGGGATTGGATGGTCAAACTCGACCTCAAGGACGCGTACCTCACGGTCCCTGTGGCGGAACCTTCCCGGAACCTCCTTGGGTTCCGTTGGAGGGGCGAGATCTGGCGCTTCACCTGCCTCCCCTTTGGCCTGTCATCAGCGCCAAGTTTTATATGTTTTTTGTTTAGTTTAGTTCTGTCTGTCCTCCATTAAAAAAAAACCTTTTTTTTTTGTCTGTGTGTCAGTTAGTGTCTGACTTAGGTTTAAAAACAATAAAAAATACAAAAAAAAGCTTATAGGTTTACGTGTTTAGTGTAGTTTTTTCTATCCTATGTTAAAAAAACCCCGTCTTGTAGTCTCTGTGTGTCAGTTACTGTTTGTGTCAGGTAAAAAAAAAGAGTTTACGTTTTAAGTGTTTGGCATTTAGTGTAGTTTTGTTAGTTGTCCGTTAAAAAAACTCCGTTAGCCTCTGTGTGTCAGTTAGTGTCTGTCTTAGGTTAAAAAAAAAATAAGTTTTAAAGTTTTACATGTTTTGTGTTTAGTGTAGTTTTGTCAGTCCTCCGTTAAAAAAAAAAAAAGTTTTTAGTCTCTGTGTCTGTTAGTTTAGTTTTACGTGTTTAGTGTCGTGTGTTACAGTTTTCGTCCTTTCATTTTTCACCCATCGTCCCCACCCCAATAAACTTTTCCCCTAATCCCCAGCATGAGTGTACCGGGCCGTGCAGGCAGCCGTGGATGTGGTCGGGGTAGCAGGGAGTTGGTTCCCGCGCTGGACCATTCCCAGCACGGGGCCGCTCCTCAAGCCACGGACAGGCAGGCGCAGGTGGCAGGGGTGTCCGCCTGATCTGTGACTTTTTCACAAGTGGCAGCCGGCCCATAACTTCCCAGGATGCAGAGTGCCACGGAGTCCTCTGCCCCGGCTGCCAGCAAATGCAGCACTCCGCCTCCTATAGAACCAACTCCCAGCTCCCAAGAATTGTCCCCTCTCTTGTTCGAAGAGTTTGAGACTGAGAGGGACATCTTGGGGAGGCAATGCAGGAGGCGGCAATACTGTTCAGCCCTGAGGATGGGCAGGACCTGTTGGAAGGGATTTCAAAGGGGGATTTATAGGCTCCTCCTCCTCCTCATCCCCAATCCCTTCCAACTGGTGCAGGTGGTGTTAGGCACACAACCCCTACACCTATTCAGACTCAGGCGCCAGCGAGGGACAGCGGAGCTCGGTCAGGGGCTCCATGTCAGCTGTTCCCGTCAGTCCACCACAGGTTGGCCCTGGGTCTGACATATCAGGGGGTGAAGAGGAGGGTGACCCGGAAAGGGTGCCACCTTCTTTGTCAGGTGACGGCAGCACCGATGAAGGTAGGCACACAAGGCAAATGGTGCACCAGGTCACCAGGGAGCCCATTGTCAGGGGCTCCACTGGTAATGGCAGCAGGAGTAGGCAGCAGCAGCCAGCTCCACCTGTGCGCACTCGAGCCCGAACAGGCGCAAGCCAGCACCACCCCATCTGAGAGGAGGTCAGTGCGGAAGTCGCCTGTTTGGGCTTAATTCACCCTGGCAGCAGATGATGTCACAGTTGGCATTTGCAAGCTGTGCAATGCCAGGGTGAGGAGAGGGAGATCTGTGGCTCGGCTGGGTACCACGGCCCTCAACCAGCACATCCGAGTCAACCACTGGCGGGAGTGGAAACAGATGCGGGGTGGTCAAAGCAGCAGTGCCACCAGCAGTGTGCAGGAGACAGCAGCTCCTGCCACTGTACTGCAGCCACCCCAACCCCTTCCACCAACTCATTCCCACTGCCCTGCTCCCTCTAATAGAGTTAATGGTACCGGCAGCCATACCTCTGCCTCCACTGCACCCTCCTCTGCCGTCCGGCACCAGCCATCTATTGCAGATGCTTTTGAACACACCGCGCCCTACGCCCCGGGGACTGTCGCGTGTGTTCACTTAATGGGCTCCTGGCAAGGTTATCGCCCAACATCTGCTGCCTTACAATCTGGTGGATAGCAATCCAGTTAGGCAGATGTTGGAGCAGGCCCAACCCAGATGGCGTGTCCCCAGCCGCCATTACTTTGCCAGGACGGGCGTCCCTGCCCTTCACCAGCACATTGTGCGGAATGTATCCCTGTCGCTGGATCGTGCTGTCAGTGACAGGATGCATCTCACAATGGATGCCTGGACCAGGAGGCATGGGCAGGGACGCTATATAAGCTTTACAGCCCATTGGGTGTCCCTCTGAGGCGCCGGGGAGGGATTGGCAGCATCTGATTTTGTGGTGCCGTCCCGGGTGTCCAGGGAGAACTGCTGCTCTCCTGCAAGCCACTGTCTCCACAGCTGCTGAGGCCCCCAGCAAGCGTCCCCGTTTCTACGCAAGTGTGGGGCACGTCCGCTGCCAGGTCGTGCTCCAGCTTGTGAGCTTAGGGGACTGGAGACACACTGGACCTGATGTTCTGTCCGCATTACAGGCTCAGGTTCAGAAGTGGCTGACACCCCAAAGGCTCCAAGCAGGTATGGTTGTCTGTGACAACGGCAGCAACCTACTCGCCGCCCTTCATGCTGGCAGTCTGACCCATGTGCCCTGCATGGCACATGTCCTCAACCTAGTGGTACAGAAGTTCCTTCGTACGTACCCAGGGTTGAGTGACATTGTGCTGAGGGTACGTAGGATTGCCATCCACTTCAGACGCTCCCCAACTGCCGCCGCGTCCCTGTCCAAACTACAGAGGGACAACAGCCTGCCCCCCCACAGGCTGATTGTGGACAGTGTGACGCGGTGGAACTCCACCCTCCACATGCTGGAGAGGTTGTGGGAGCACAGACGGGCGGTGAGGGAATACCTGCTGGACCTAGGCACTTCAGGGCCATCACACCCACTCCCCTACATTACCAATGCGGAGTGGGGGCAGATACAGCAGGTCTTCCACGTGCCGGCCCCATTCGAGCAGGCGACAAAGATGGTCAGCGGGGAGCATGTCGGTCTGAATGACGTGCTCCCCCTAGTGTTCCTGCTGGACAGGACACTAGATCGCCTGCTCGAAGCTGGGGAGAGTGCCTTGGTGGAGCATGAAGAGTCAACCATGTTCCACCAGGACCAGGCCCAGGATGAGGAGGAGGAGGAAGAGGAATCAGTGTACGTCCAGGAGTCTGGGCCTGGTCAGGAGGGAGAGCCGGTGCTTGGGGCACCGTTAGTCCGGGGTGGGGATCTCCGACCTGGAGCAGCAGCATCAGCAACAGGAGGACCAAGAGGTCATGGTCCCAGGCAGTCGTGAAGAGTCATGGAGGGCTGTGCTCTTCCCCATGGCTGCCCATATGCTGCAATGCCTCAGGAGGGACCCCCAGATCTAAACATTTAAGGAGAGGGAAGACATTTGGTTGGCCACCCTTTTAGACCCTCGCTGCAAGGGGAAACTGGAGCAGTTCATCCCAGCAAGCCGGAGGCAGGCCCGTCTTGAAAAATTGCGGGCCTGTCTGATCCACCGGATGAAAGAGGCAAACCCTCGGCCTCAAGCTCCAGTTCTCCCCGTCCATCTCACCCAGCTGGCGGCTGGCACCAGCAGCACCAGCTGAGCAGGTGACCTTCTTGGTGAGATGAGTGTCACGACTGTGTCTGATCCAGATAGGTCTGGGAAGAGAAGGTCGCAGCGACTTGCTACTCACGATAGCTTGTGAGTTTGCTCCGTGGTTCAGGGTATGTCATTCGGGTTTTGCCTTGTGAACCTTTTTGTCCTGACTGGGAGTTTGTAGGCATTCTTCTCAGGTGAGTGCTGTCTGCCACTCCCAGCTACTATATTAGTTTCAGTTTCACTTGCAGTCATTGCCAGATATAGTCCTTACTTCCAGTGCTATTCTGACCTTTGAAGGAGATTGTTTGTGGAGCTCTTGTCTGGCGTGGACTGTCGTTGTTGGGATCATCTTCTCTGCTCGTGACTGGATAAGTCTATCTCTGCTGGAGATTGTTTGTTTGTTGCTGTCTTCCCTGTTGTTCTCCTAGACATGAGTGATGGTGACTAGTGCTCCCATCTGCCTTTCCCCAGTCTAGTCTTCTGAGGGTGACTCAGGGTTTAGACATCCTGCTCGCCGCACGGGTTCACACCCCGTCTAGGGTATCAGGGCAGACAGTTGCCAGCGTAGGGTTTGTCAGGGGTGGCCGTTCTATTTCCCATCCGTAGATTAGGGTCCCCTTCCCTCCGTCTGGTGCGACACGACTGCTGCTGGGATAGCGGTCGTGACAATGAGGCTCTTCTACCAGTCTGAGCGAACCTGTACCAGCAGCAGCATCAGTCACCAACAGCGGCTGGCCCGCATGGTGGCAGACTACATGGGGTCGGTAGTTGCTTCTGACAGCATGACCACCGACGACCCCATGGAGTACTGGGTTGCCAGGCTGGACACCTGCCATGAGCTCGCTCAGTATGCGCTGGAGTTACTATCTTGCCCCCTCCAGCGTACTGTCTGAGCGGGCATTCAGCGCGGCAGGTGGGGTGGTCACGGACAAGCGGACCCGTCTGTCCACAGACTCCGTGGACAGACTCACATTCATTAAGATGAATGAGTCCTGGATCGGCAGTGACTTCATGGCCCCCGCTGTCGGTTCAGGGCACTGAAGGGTCCCTTGTCCGTCCCTCTCCTTTGCTCTCCCTACTCCGTTGTTTTTTAATTGTTCCCTCTGTTTTTAACTTTAAATTAATTACTTTTATTATTTATTTATTGATATTTATTTGATCGATATTTTTGTCAAGTTTGTATCATGTATAGATTATTTTAATTTTTTTAATTATGAATTTGTTTTTAACATGTTGAGTTACATTTGGGCCTTTAAACATAATGTCTGCTGCTGCCTGTGCTGCTGAATTTGGCCAAGCTACATGTGGCCATGATAATACACCACTTCTTAAAACCTGGTTGGGAACTGAGAACATGACCTAGCAGCCAATCCTTTACAGCTTTACAGTTTAAACACTCCCTACAAAATTCTCCCCGCTGCCTGTGATACAATTACCTTACACAATGGGTTGATGTAATTATCACAGGAAGGAAAATACATAGTTTTAAACAATGTCTTCTGTCCTGGAGACAACAGAGGAGTCTTTCAATTATTTCTCAGGACAAAGAGAAATCGCCAATACACACGTGGGGACAAAAGGACAGACATCACTATTCAAATATACAATGTCCCAACCATTACAGTAAATATAGACATTTAACATATCCCCAGATGGCTTGGATCTGAGCGCTCAATATATCCAAACAGCGCTCAGATGCCACAAACACAGTCAAATCACCATGGGGTTTAAGTTTAGCATGGGCTGATGAGAGGGTCCATAATCCTGGGGCAAGAGGCTAGCAACAGGGCTTCTCCAGCACCCATTGGCCAGGTTGGTTTCGCCACACTGCCGTTGATGCTACTGCATGTCATGAAAATTTCAAGTTACATTTTAACCATTTAACATGACGCCTGCTGCTGCCTGTGCTGCCGAATTGGGCCAAGCTACATGTTGCCCTGATAATACACCACTCCTTAAATCCTGATGTTGAGGCTGCTGCATGTCATGAAAATTTAGAGTTACATTTGAGCCTTTAACATAACGCCTGCTGCTGCCTGTGCTGCCGAATTGGGCCAAGCTACATGTTGCCCTGATAATACACCACTCCTTAAAACCTGATGTTGATGCTGCTGCATGTCATGAAAATTTAGAGTTACATTTGAGCCTTTTAACATAACGCCTGCTGCTGCCTGTGCTGCCGAATTGGGCCAAGCTACATGTTGCCCTGATAATACACCACTCCTTAAATCCTGCCGTTGATGCTGCTGCATGTCATAAAAATGTTGAATTACATTTGATCGCACAGGGAACAATCAGAGTCCAGACCTTCACACCTTTTTAAAGTAAAATTTCGATTGGGTTATTCTATTTTTATTATAAACTGGAAGCGAACTTACCTGCCAGTGCCTGCCGTTATTCTGCCTAGTTACAAATGGAAACTTATGAGTCAGCATTCTAATACTGTGTTAACTCTAGATGCTGTATGTCCTGATCGTGTGTAGACAACCATCATGGACCTGATTTTATCTTTTGCACTTTAACAAGTATAGAATTATGAATTCTCTTAACCTGGTTTGCATGTTTCAGTATTCTCGCATGTGCTCAGCTTATTTATGTATTGTAAACATTTAGACATAAAAATATTTTTATTTAAATAATCTTTTAAAAAGACATTTTATCTAGCGTTGTTCGGCTTCATTCACAAAATGAAATGATTTTACATTATTTCATTATTTTTTATTTTAAATTAAGTGTGGTTTGGGGCGACTATGTTGTGGTTCACGCTGTAACACGGTGTGAACCGCATGTGGCCTTCCCTTGTCAAAAGGTCTTGTGCAGTTGGCGTTGCACAGGACTGATTGATAAACCTACGAAAATGTATATATATATATATATTTTTTTACATTTCTGTTGTCACACGGATTTAGGATCCAACACGGTGTTGTCTATCGCTCTGGGAGGGATGGCTGACTTCCGTGTTGACCTCTCTACATGGTTGGGTGTGACTGGCGTTATACTCATCCGTGTGGAAATCCGGTTTTGTGAATGGAGCCATGTAGCAACATGTAAATATGTATAGGTACTTTTCTTGTTTATGTTAGTTATTGGCAATTATGTAATGACGATTTGCACATGCTAATTATATATAACCACTGCTTTAAGTTTTTAAGTATAAACTGTGTACTATATGATGTTCTTGGAGACATGTCACCGGTTAGAGAATTCATATAATCATAGTCATGTAATCAATCATGTTTCTATCTGTATGGCGGAAGCAATGCTGCAACATGCAAATTATTAAAAAAATTGGACGTTATCAAAGATCCATGCTGGTTAGTTCTTACCCCTACCATTTTATTGTTTCAACATTGTTCCTTTTTTTTGTTTTATATTTCTGATAAGATTTGATTGTAAAAAAAAATTTGGAATTTGTAAAAGTTTATAATTTTGCTAATTTGATAAATCAAACAAGGTTTTTTGTAGTTATTATTACTCTGTTCAAGTTCATTGTTTGATGAAAAAATACATTTATTATTTAATATATGAAATTTGAAATTTATGTTACTTGTCCTTAATCCCTAATTTTTTGTTCCATTTCTTTCAATACTGTAAAAAAATAAAAACAATAAATAAATAAAATAGACGGTGTCATTTCAGAAGAAACCACAGGATGTTGGCTTGAAATCTGATTGGCTGTTGGTGGCTCCACCCACTTTTTTGAATTTTAATCCCAGTCCTCCAGTGACCAACTTTGCAAAGTTTGAAGACTGTGCCAATAAAAGTCTAAGAGCAGCGGCAGTTTGAATTTTTCCCATTTAAACAAATGCCTGAAATTTGATTGGGCAGTGTAGACTCCGCCCACTTTTTTTAAAATAAATTTTAATCCCAGTCACCTAGTAACCCACAGTGCCAAGTTTGGGGACC
The DNA here is from genome assembly GCA_033119425.1 of Bufotes viridis. Taxonomy (NCBI): domain Eukaryota; kingdom Metazoa; phylum Chordata; class Amphibia; order Anura; family Bufonidae; genus Bufotes; species Bufotes viridis. The sequence goes on along the minus strand of JAKVIS010000143.1, from coordinate 72,163 downwards.
CTGGCTTTTTAAAGTTTTCACACTGAAGTCAACAGAGAAAATTTGATTGGTTGTTTGTGGCTCTGCCCACTTTTTAATGTCCCCCAAATTTGACACAAATTTTCAGGGTTACCCCATGACTAAGTGACCCAAGTTTGGTGACTTTAACTTGAAAGCTGAAGGAGTGACAAAACTTAATAGTTTTCCTATGAAAGTCGATTGGACAAAATGGGGTCTCCGGGGGGCCGCTCCAGGGGCCCGGAGGGTGGGATCGGTTAACAAAGCACAAGCAAAGTTTGTTAATTGTACTCCTAAAACTGTGGGAGGAGTAGCGTATAGAAAATTGCTAAATTTTCATTGGCCAATGGTATCTCCATGGGTGTAGCTATAGGGGGTGCAGAGGTAGCAGTGGCTACCGGGCCCAGGAGCCTGAGGGGGCCCAAAGACCCTTGTGCCGCATAAGAAGACAGCGGTATTATAGAAAGTGCATGCTGGTCAAATTACACCTCTGGCTGGAGAGAAGGGGTTAGCTCAAGAATTTAGCATTATAGGATTTATGCTTCAATTTTTGCCTCAGGCAGCATGAAGGCTATGTGCTCCCCATGCCCCTGGCCACAGAGCACTGAGGGAAGGGGAGCCCAAGCTGAACTCTTGCACCAGGGCCCATGAGTCTTTAGCTACGCCCTTGGGTATCTCCGCCCACTTTGGGGTGCCCCCTCCCCCCCCCCAAATATACCCGCTTATTCGGGTTGACACCAACAATATCTGGTCCGAGTTTGGGGAATAATCATGGCTGCTCGGTATGTCTCAATGGGAATGTAATTAAGCACAATTGGTCGGCACAATCACCCAAGATACAGGTGCTCAGTGACGGGAGGTATCCCCAATAGAGTGTAAAATATATTCACGGCACTTTGTGATTGTTGATGCAAGGTTATTTATTAATCAATTATGCCATTGATGTACAGTCGGCCCGGCCTGAAAATCACATAAACATACAAACTGAATGACTGAAGCCAATATGTAGATAGCTATAACATAATCATATACACAGTGTTTTTAAGAAATAAAAAATAATAAATGTCCAAAAGAATTGAATAGGCAAAAAGCCTAGCATATAAACAGCACATTATAGCATACTATACAGAGATGTATATAACTAACATTGTAGAGTCTCCAGGAAAATGAATAGAATTCAACAAAGGGATATGAAGGTATGGTTTATCAAAGTAACCACAGCATTAGAGTCTAAATTTGACCAGAAAAATCAGAGTATCATAGAAAGCTGCTAATCAGTAATGAGACATGTGGAAGGATAAAATCGCTACCTGGAAGATATATATGGCATATAAGTATAATTAGAATGGATCAGAGTACACAAACATTATAATGTCCTGACACACTATGTACATATTAATATCTCAATATATATATATATATATATAGAAACAAACATAGAAAAGGGTTCTTCACGGTAAGAGCAGTAAGACTATGGAACTCTCTGCCTGAGGAGGTGGTGATGGTGAGTACAATAAAGGAATTCAAGAGGGGCCTGGATGTATTTCTGGAGCGTAATAATATTTCAGGCTATAGCTACTAAAGATGGGTCGTTGATCCAGGGAGTTATTCTGACTGCCTGATTGGAGTCGGAAGGAATTTTTTCCCTTAAGTGGGAAAATTGGCTCTACCTCACAGGGGTTTTTTGCCTTCCTCTGGATCAACTTGCAGGAAACAGGTCGAACTGGATGGACAAATGTCTTTTTTCGGCCTAATATACTATGTTACTATGTTACTATGTTACTATATTATATAAAAAGGTACAAACATGGTGTTATATTGTTATTAAATATGACAGCAAACAGTTAGTCATGAGACATACATTATGTTAGTCATCACATGAATGTACCTGGAAATTAGAAGAAGTCACTTTGTCTGAAAGGAGATATTTGAAGAAAATAATAAATATAGGGATTGTAAATAAACAAAAAGCAATGATGAAAAATAAAGAGGATATATCTCATAATATGAGATCAAAATCTCGATTGAGGCCATTGGGATATATAGTGCGCAGTTCATGAATCCAATAGGACTCGGCTGTTTTAAAAGATGTATCCGATTACCACCTCTACGTAAAGGGGGAACGTTATCAATAATTTGAAATTTTAATTGGTTGATTTGATGTTTGGCCTGAATAAAATGTTGTGGAATCGGAAGTTCAGATTTGCCACATGGAATATCAGATTTATGCTTACTGATGCGGTCTCGCACACATTGGGACGTCTCACCAACGTATGCGAGACCGCAAGGACACTTGATGAGATACACTACATGTGTAGTAAAGCATGTATAGTAGCCCTTGATAGAATATACCTTACCAGATAAAGGATGAGTGAATGTGCTACCTTTCGTGACATTTGTGCACTGGGCACAGTTAAGACATGGGAACGTACCATGTTTAGTCAGCGATAATGTGCTTTGTGTGAGTCGTTTTGTTTGTGGGCCTATATCTGCTTTCACGAGTGTATCTCTCAGATTTTTGATCTCTTATAGCATAATCTAGGTGGCTGTGTGAATTCTTCAATTTCAGGATGAAACTTATGTAAAAGAAACCAGTGTTTTTTAATGATATGTTGAAGTTTAACTGCAAGTGGATGGTAAATCGTTACAAAAGTAATTCGCTTAACGGTGGATCTAATAGTAGAGGAGGGTCCCTGTAAGGCTCTTTTTGTTCTGTCCTGAGTAATTGGTCAGGATAACCACGAGCACTGAATTTATGAGACATTTCTAATAGACGTTGTTGTTTTAAACCAGGATCACTCACTATGCGGGTAACCCTAGAAAATTGTGATCTAGGTTGTGAGTTTTTTGTACTTTTCGGGTGGTTAATAGAGTATAAAAGTAACGTATTTTTATCGGTCGGTTTTGTGTATAAGTCAGTTGATAAACAGCCATCCATATCCTTCTGGACAATAGTGTCCAAAAAGGAAATGGAGGTTTCTTCAATATGAATTGTGAATTTGATGTCGGGATCAGCTCTATTCAGGTCAAGGAAAAAGGAGTTGAGTGAGTCACGTGAACCAGACCATATACAAAAGATATCGTCGATATAGCGATACCACATTAGTATCGAATTTATAAATAGTGGATTCTCATAAATGTGGTCATCCTTAAATCTAGCCATAAATAGATTCACGTAGGGGGCGCCACATTGGCCCCCATCGCGGTTCCCTTCTTTTGAGTATAAAACTCATCACCGAACATAAAATAGTTGTTACATAGAACTAATTGTAGTAGATCCAGACAGAAGTTCTTCTGAACCTCACTTAGGGTGGTAGTGTTGAGGTAGAAGGATGTAGCCTGTAAGCCTTTGGAATGAGTGATGGAAGTGTACAAACTTGTAACGTCTAGTGTTATCAGCAATGAATGTGATGAAATTTGATGTAGCTCACTTATGATCGAAAGAAAATGTTTCGTATCACTCAAATATGATTTAGTAGTCTGTACTAGGGGAGTGAGAATCTTTTCAAGGTATATAGAGAGCGGAGTGAATATTGAATCTGATGCAGAGACAATAGGACGGCCAGGTGGTCTGTTGAGGCTTTTATGTATTTTGGGCAAAATGTACAGAACCGGTGTGACTGGATGTATGTTGTATAGATATTTGTACGTAATTGAATCAATGACCCTAATCGTTAGATAATGATCAAGAACTGACATAATATTTTTCTGTATCTTAAACAATGGATTATTGGGAGATAATTCATAGGTATCCCGGTCACTGAGTTTTCTACGGATCTCATCCACATAATCAGCTGTATTCATAACTACGATGGCACCCCTTTGTCAGCAGGCTTTATAGTTATTGTTTTATCACTTTTCAGGGTATTAAGTGCCATGGTTTCTATGTTAGAGAGATTATGTGTGAAAGTAAAACCATTGATTTTGTGGTGATTAATCTTGTCCTGTAATTCCTTGTCCACCAAATCGATAAAGGCTTCAACGCCATGTTTGGTTTTGGGAGGTTGGAAGTTGCTCTTAGACCCGAGGCCCAAACTAGAGATGGACAAGGGATTAGAGGAAGGGGTAGTGGAACCAGTATCCAATGCATCCCTAGAGAAATGTACTTTGAGTTGCAAAGTTCTATAGAATCTATTCACATCCTGATCAAACATAAAGTGGTTAAATGATTCGTTAGGGCAAAAAGATAAAACCTTTGATAAGACACTGATTTCGGCAGGTGATAAAGTCCTAGATGAGATATTGACAACTAGGTCAGTACCTGAGATCTGGTCTGAATTGTTGGACCTTGGGTGACGGTTTCGCCCCCTCTGCGTATGACGTCGAATCCTGGGGCCTCGTCTGGGAAAAGAACGTTGTTGACGACGGTAAGAGGACTCTCGCTGCAAGAAGATGAAGAGGCATAATCCGTATAGTAAGAATTTTGTCGATGGGATACCTCTTGATCTCGCCATTGCCCGTGGTATATGTGTTTTAGCTGATAATCTTCAGTGTCTCGTATGAATTTTGATCTTATAGTTTGCTCAATATATCTACGATGATCATCGAGGATTTTTTCAGTTTTCTTCTTGAGTTCAGACCAATCCTGAGAAGAGGATGTAGAGATCAATTGTGTTTCTATAGCCTTTAGATTTTCCTTGGATTCAACAATCGACTTCTGTAGGAATTCGATATTGAGTATAACTATATCAAATGAGCATTTGTTGATAATGGTTTCAAATTTATCACAAAACTCTTTGTTTGATGGGAATAGATTAGGGCGTAAATGGACGCGTAAGCCTCGTGGGATGCGGCCACTTTTATATTATTCAGCCAAGGTGGCACAGTGAAGTTCAGATGATATTAATTTCTTGGATTCACGTTCCCAATCCCGGCTGCAATATTCATTATAAGATACATGTAGAAAATCCGTGGATGTGGTTACTTGTGAAACAACTACTATACATGCCTTACTACACATGTAGTGTATCTCATCAAGTGTCCTTGCGGTCTCGCATACGTTGGTGAGACGTCCCAATGTGTGCGAGACCGCATCAGTAAGCATAAATCGGATATTCGATGTGACAAATCTGAACTTCCGATTCCACAACATTTTATTCAGGCCAAACATCAAATCAACCAATTAAAATTTCAAATTATTGATAACGTTCCCCCTTTACATAGAGGTGGTAATCGGATACATCTTTTAAAACAGCGCGAGTCCTATTGGATTCATGAACTGCGCACTATATATTCCAATGGCCTCAATCGAGATTTTGATCTCATATTATGAGATATATCCTCTTTCATCATTGCTTTTGAATATTTACAATCCCTATATTTATTGTTTTCTTCAAATATCTCCTTTCAGACAAAGTGACTTCTTCTAATTTCCAGGTACATTCATGTGATGACTAACATAATGTATGTCTCATGACCAACTGTTTGCGGTCATATTTAATAACAATATAACACCATGTTTGTACCTTTATATATATATTGAGATATTAATATGTACATAGTGTGTCAGGACATTATAATGTTTGTGTACTCTGATCCATTCTAATTATACTACCATTCCTACTATAAATCCCCAATCCTACTACGTTATTCTTTTTAACTTTGAAAGTTATAATTTGATCTGGTGTCCAGATATGACTTGACTTTCAAACCATACATCCACACGTCATCCATGCGCTTGTACTTTACATTTATATCGCTATTTTACATTAAGGGCAATCTTTGCCCTATTATATCTCGATTTATCTTCTGCGCACGCGTGTGACGTGATCGATGACGCCGGGCGTCATGTGATTCTCACGTGACTCTCTGAGCCTGCCCTCTTGAATGATGTCATCGCTTGCCCAATCAGATGCGCGCATATTCTATTTAAACTGGCGTGCACGCCACATATCGCTTGCAAACGCCTTATATGCCATATATATCTTCCAGGTAAGCGATTTTATCCTTCCACATGTCTCATTACTGATTAGCAGCTTTCTATGATACTCTGATTTTTCTGGTCAAATTTAGACTCTAATGCTGTGGTTACTTTGATAAACCATACCTTCATATCCCTTTGTTGAATTCTATTCATTTTCCTGGAGACTCTACAATGTTAGTTATATACATCTATGTATAGTATGCTATAATGTGCTGTTTATATGCTAGGCTTTTTGCCTATTCAATTCTTTTGGACATTTCTTATTTTTTATTTCTTAAAAACACTGTGTATATGATTATGTTATATCTATCTACATATTGGCTTCAGTCATTCAGTTTGTATGTTTATGTGATTTTCAGGCCGGGCCGACTGTACATCAATGGCATAATTGATTAATAAATAACCTTGCATCAACAATCACAAAGTGCCGTGAATATATTTTACACTCAATGGGAATGTATACCTCGGTGAATCAGTACGCCTGTAACTATAGGTTTCAGGGAGGTTTTCTTTGGAAATTATTTTGGGCCTGGGTTTTAATAGTCAGAGACATTGGATGGGACAGGTCACACCCGTACTACATCTTGGGGTGTACATAACATTGTGGTTAAAAAGGCTGTTAAAATACAGTGTGGATAGGCGATCGGAACGCAAAACAATCCTAGAGGGGAACCAGACCTCTGGAAGACTGTAAAGAGTGTTGAGATAGTACTTATTTGATATCCCGCTTGTACCGAACTGTAAGTGTGGGACTATAGGTTCTCCGATATGTGTGGGCTGAAGAAAGATTATTAGTAAAGCTTTAACATGCTTATTGTTTGCTCCAAAAAAGTGTGTCTATGGTGAAGACTAAACTGACACGTGTGTGTGTGTGTGTGTGTGTGAACAGTGAGTGAGTGAAAACAGCCACGGCACATACTTACACTCCTTGTGGTGGGTGGTGATGAGCTTTTCTTCTTCCTCCTCCTCCTCGTCCCCATCATCATCCACTTGAGGGGGTGAGGAGGGTTGGGGTGAAGACCAACCCTCCGCTCCTGCCTCTGACTCCTATGGGGGGCTAGGGGCATGTTGTTGCCCTGAGGGTCCGGCCTCCTCCTCCTCCTCCTCTGACGCAGAGACCTCCCACACCTGCTGTCTGGGAGGCCTGCGCCTGACAGCAGGCAAAGGAACACCTATAATAACAAATTTTACTACTTTTAGAAAAAATCTAAAAACAAAAATGTACATATGTTTTACATTACTTTTGTATCTTTATTCCAACACTCAGTAATCATTATACCTGGGCATTTTTGGTCCCGGATCTCGCGGATTCTTTCCAGGTGCCTACTTTTCATATCTGACCATTTTTTTAAAATGGCCAGACGCTTAGGTTTCCCGTCATAGTCCCGCCAAAGCTCATAGCCGAGCCTGCGAACAATGTGGTTCTTCTTGGCATGGGAGTTGGTCAGGTCGTAGCCCTGCTCCAACATGCGCTGCAGTATAAAAAAAAAAAAGCCCATAATCAGATTTTATAACAGTAACTTTAAATCTAATATTTCACTTTCAAACACAATAATTTTTGGTTTGGTGGTTGAGATGATGAATAAATGTTGGTGACTATGGCTAAGGCAGCGCATGGCGAGAGGTTCCCTGGGTTTAAACTACGACATGCAGATAGAGATGGCCCGAACTATCCGCCGGCGAACAGTTCCCGCGAACATAGCTTGTTCGCGTTCGCCACAGCGGGCGAACACATGCTATGTTCGGTCCGCCCCTATACATCATCATTGAGCAAACTTTGACCCTGTACCTCACAGTCAGCAGACACATTCCAGCCAATCAGCAGCATACTCTCCTCCCAGACCCTCCCATCTCCTGAACAGCATCCATTTTAGATTCATTCGGAATTTGCAGTCTTAGTGAGAGGAGGGAGAGTGTAGTTGCTGCTGATTTAATAGGGAAATCGATAGCTAGGCTAGTGAATTCAGTGTCCACTCCAGTCCTGAAAGACTCATCTGATCTCTGCTGTAAGGACAGCGTCCTGACAGCACCCCAAAAAGCCCTTTTTAGGGCTGCAACATTAGTCTGCTTTTTTTTCCTCCATATACATATTGCAGTTGCCTGGCCTGCCTGTGTGTGTGTGAGGAGCTGCAGGCCCACAGACTGTAGTGTGCCCACTGCCAGTGCCCACCCCTGTCATCCCATGTGGCACAGGACTTTGCATCAAAAAAAGGCATTTAATTTTTACACTTTAATCTAAGGTTAGTTGCCTGCCAGTGTGTGTCAGGCTGACTTCCACTGACTGTAGTGTGCCCACTGCCAGTGCCCACCACTCATACCGGCTGGCACAGGACTTTGCATAAAAAAGGCATTTAATTTTTACACTTTAGTGTAATTTCAGTTGCTTGCCTGCTGCTAGTGTGTGTCAGGCCGACTTCCACTGACTGTAGTGTGCCCACTGCCAGTGCCCACCCCTGTCATCCTGTGTGGCACAGGACTTTGCATCAAAAAAGGCATTTAATTTTTACACTTTAGTGTAATTTCAGTTGCTTGCCTGCTGCCAGTGTGTGTCAGGCCCACTTCCACTGACTCTAGTGTGCCCACTGCCAGTGCCAACCAATGATACCGGGATGCACAGTAGCTTGCCGATAAATAAGGCATTTCATTTTTAGACAGTAGTCTAAATTCAGTTGCTTGCCTGCTGCCAGTGTGTGTCAGGCCCACTTCCACTAACTGTAATGTGCCCATCGCCAGTGCCAACCACTGATACCGGGTGGCACAGTAGCTTGCCGATAAATAAGGCATTTCATTTTTAGACAGTAGTCTAAATTCAGTTGCTTGCCTGCTGCCAGTGTGTGTCAGGCCCACTTCCACTGACTGTAGTGTGCCCACTGCCAGTGCCCACCACTGATACTGGGTGGCACAGTAGCTTGCCGATAAATAAGGCATTTAATTTTTAGACAGTAGTCTAAATTCAGTTGCTTTCCTGCTGCCAGTGTGTGTCAGGCCCACTTCCACTGACTGTAATGTGCCCACTGCCAGTGCCAACCACTGATACCGGGTGGCACAGTAGCTTGCTGATAAATATGGCATTTCATTTTTAGACAGTAGTCTAAATTCAGTTGCTTTCCTGCTGCCAGTGTGTGTCAGGCCCACTTCCACAGACTGTAGTGTGCCCACTGCCAGTGCCCACCACTCATACCGGGTGGCACAGTACCTAGCACGCGTAGTACCACTTATCTAAAAAAAATGACAGGCAGAGGCAGGCCACCTCGCAGGGGCCATCGTGGTCGTGGTGCTGTGATTTCCACTGTCCCTGGAATAATGCCTAGTGTTCAGAGGCCACGTACCCTGAACCCAAAAATTCTGAGGACATAGTTGACTGGCTTAGACAGGACACCCAATCTTCAACAGCTTCCGCTAAGAACCTTGACGCACCATCCTCCTCCAGCTCAGCTTCGGTCACCTGCTCTCAAGTTACCACGCACCCGCCCGCCTCCCCCACCACCACTACCACCACAGCCGCTTCACTTAATCTATCAGAGGAGTTATTTACACATCAGTTGGATGCAATTAGTGATGCACAACCATTATTGCCAGATGATGTAGATTACAGGGATATGTCTCAGTCAGGCAGGATTACACACATGGACGTACAGTGTGATGATGATGATGTTGTACCCGCTGCTGCTTCCTTTGCTGAGGTGTCAGATACAAGTGAAGCGGTTGATGATGACGATGTGTCCACGGATGCCACGTGGGTGCCTTCTCGAAGAGAAGAAGAAGGGGAAAGTTCAGAAGGGGAGACAGAGAGAATGAGGAGACGAGTTGGAAGCCGGGAGGTTGTCGCAAGGAGTTAGTGGCACAGTCAGACAGCATGTATCGGCACCCGGGGTCAGCCAGACAGCACGCCAGTCAACGTATGCTGTTGCCACCACCAGAATGCCGTCATTGCTCAGCAGTGTGGCATTTTTTTTGTGTGTCTGCCTCTGATAACAGCAATGCCATTTGCAACCTGTGCCAAAAGAAACTGAGTCATCGGAAGTCCAACACCCACCTTGGTACAACTGCTTTGCGAAGGCACATGATCTCACATCACAAATGCCTATGGGATCAACACATGAATACAAGCAGCACACAAACTCAAAGTCACCATGCTCCTCCTGGTCCAGCATCTTCAGCCACGTCAACCACTGCTGTCCTCCCTGCCCCTCTCAACCAACCGCCACGCCTCCTCTCACCTTCAGCAGTTCCTGCTCATCTGCCCACAGTCAGGTGTCTGTCAAGGACATGTTTGAGCGTAAAAAGCCAATGTCACAGAATCACCCCTTGCCCGGCGACTGACAGCTGGCATGACGGAACTCTTAGCCCGCCAGCTTTTACCATACCAGCTGGTGGAGTCTGAGGCCTTCAAAAATTTGTCGCTATTAGGACACCACAGTGGAAGGTACCGGGACGAAATTTTTTTTCAAAAGGCAATCCCAAACCTCTACCATGTCATTGAAAAGGAAGTCATGGCATCTCTGGCATACAGTGTTGGGTAAAGGGTCCATCTGACCACTGATACCTGGTCTGCAAAGCACGGTCAGGGCAGGTATATCACGTACACTGCGCATTGGGTCAACCTGCTGACGGCTGACAAGCATGGAATGCGTGGCTCCGCAGCGGAGTTGGTGACACCGCCACGACTTGCAGGCAGACCTACTGCCACCTCCTCTACTCCTACTCCATCCTCTTCGATATCCTCCTTGGCTGTCCTCTTCTTCTGCGGTGTCTGGCTGCACATCAACTAAATTCCCCAGCTCCCCAGAGGCTATTCCACATCCCGGATACGACAGTGTCACGCTGTCTTGGGGTTGGCTTGTCTGAAAGCAGAGAGCCACACAGGACCAGCACTCCTGTCCGCCCTGAACGCACAGGTGGATCAGTGGCTGACCCCGCACCAACTGGAGATCGGCAAAGTGGTGTGTGACAATGGAACAAATTTGTTGTCGGCATTGAATTTGGGCAAGTTGTCACATGTGCCGTGCATGGCACATGTGTTGAATCTCATCGTACAACGCTTTGTGTCTAAGTACCCAGGCTTACAGGACGTCCTGAAGCAGGCCAGGAAGGTGTGTGGCCATTTCAGGCGTTCCTACACGGCCATGGCGCACTTTTCCGATATTCAGCGGCGAAACAACTTGCCAGTGAGGCGCTTGATTTGCGACAGCCCAACACGTTGGAATTCAACACTCCTAATGTTCGACCGCCTGCTCCAACAAGAAAAAGCCGTCAACGAGTATTTGTATGACCGGGGTGCTAGGACAGCCTCTGCGGAGCTGGGAATTTTTTTGCCATGTTACTGGAAGCTCCTGCGCAATGCCTGTAGGCTCATGCGTCCTTTTGAGGAGGTGACAAACCTAGTCAGTCGCACCGAAGGCACCATCAGCGACCTCATCCCATTTGTTTTCCTCCTGGAGCGTGCCCTGCGAAGAGTGCTGGATCAGGCTGTAGATGAGCGTGAAGAGGAAGAGTTGTGGTCACCATCACCACCAGAAACAGCCTTGTCATCATCGCTTGCCAGACCTGCTTCAACGCTGGAAGAGGAGTATGAGTAAGAGGAGTCAGAGGAGGAATGTGGCGGCTTTGAGGAGGAGGAAGACCAACCACAGAAGGCACCCCAGGGTGCTCGTTGTTGTCACCTATCTAGTACCCATGGTGTTGTTCGTGGCTGGGGGAAGAACAGACCGTCAATGACATCAGGGAGGACGAGGAACGGGAAATGAGTAGCTCTGCATCCAACCTTGTTCAAATGGGCTTTCATGCTGTCATGTCTGTTGAGGGACCCACGTATAAAAAGGATGAAGGAGGACGACCTGTACTGGGTGGCCACGCTACTAGACCCTCGGTATAAGCAGAAAGTGGCAGAAATGTTACCAAATTACCGAAAGTCGGAAAGGATGCAGCAGTTCAAAACCAAACTAAAAAATATGCTTTACACAGCTTATAAGGGGATGTCACAGCATAACGGGAATCTAACAAGGGAAGAGGTGAGTGTAATCCTCCTCCTACCACGGCGGCAAGGACTGGACGATTTACAGATGTGTTGTTGATGGAGGACATGTGGAGCTTTTTCAGTCCTACTCATCGCCACAGCCCTTCGGGATCTAGCTTTAGAGAACGACTCGACCGACAGGTAGCAGACTACCTCGCCTTAACAGCAGATATCGACACTCTGAGGAGCAATGAACCCCTTTACTACTGGGTGTGCCAGCTTGACCTGTGGCCTGAGCTATCCCAGTTTGCGATAGAACTTCTGGCCTGCCCTGCTTCAAGTGTCCTGTCAGAAAGGACCATCAGTGCAGCAGGAGGCATTGTCACTGACAAGAGAAGTCGCCTCGGTCAAAAAGTGTTGATTACCTCACCTTCATAAAGATGAATGAGGCATGGATCCCGAAGGGACTGACAATGGGGGATACGTTTGACTAACAAAAGGCCTGATTACATGCATTGGCCTCAAAATGGTCCCCACGCTGCTGTATTTAATGTCTGCATACCGTATGACTTTCGTGAATTCTTCATCACCAACTAGGGTTCAAGCCACAATGTTTTAGTCACTTTTCTGCCTGGAAAACATCAATTTTTCCGGCCGCTGCTACAATAGCGGCTGCAACAATGCCATTATTTTTCAGGCATGTGTACATGCCTAATTTTTCTGTCCTATGGTGCAGCACTGTGGCTGCAAAAACAAACCCAAAAAAAAAAGGCACATACAAGTGTCAATTCCCCTTCGTGATCGTTACCTTGTTGTGGTGAAGGGGCTTGCGTATCACAATGAAGCAATCATCACCTCTACGAGTGTGTTGGCAATGTTGCCACACCCCAGATGATAGGGCCGTTGCTTCATTATGGTCAGACCAAAAGTTATCGGACGGCTGGATAATATTTCATAGAAAAACATTAATTTACCTTTTTTTTAATGTTGTATGGGTTTTTAATACATAAAATAAAAAATCATAATAAAGTCTCCTAATAGTTTATTAGGAATAATGCAGACAATTAAAAAAATCCCCATCAATTCCAATACAAAGCAAGTACAGAGCTCAGAACTAAATTATTTCATGATGTCGTAATGGTTCGCTAATTCAACAATGTTTAATCAATTCGACACACGTCCCGGATAGGGTCCATAACAGGGATTAAACTGATAGGAATAGTACTAGTTAAGACACCACTCATATAGGGTGTCACAGCACATTTCTCTGTGCACGCGCAGTGCCACAATTTGGGAGTAAGAGGACCGACCAAGCTGCTTTTTCCATCTCCCGGTTCCTGAAATCAATTCAGTTTGGTGTATGAGAGTTTGGTCTGTCACTGTGAAGGCAGTCGAAGGTACCCGGCCTAAATTTTTTTTCACAAAAGGCAATCCCTGATATGGGACGTTAGAGGGAATAAACTGATGAGAATAGTACTACAGAAAATACCACTCATATCGGGTGTGACAGTAAATTGCACGGCGCAGACGCAGTCACCGTGGATTAAAACAGAGTGGAGGGAGCCAGCGTTTTTTAACCATCTCCCAGTTCGAAAAATCAATTCAATAAATGGCCCCCAGATTGGGGACGTTAGAGGGATTAAACTGATGAGAATAGTACTACAGAAAATACCACTCATATCGGGTGTGACAGTAAATTGCACGGCGCAGATGCAGTCACCGTGGATAAAAACAAAGGGGAGGGAGCCAGCGTTTTTAACCATCTCCCCGTTCGAAAAATCAATTAAATTCACCTTTCGAGGACCCTTGGTGTTGTACGTGGCTGGGTGGAGGAAGAAACCTTCAATGACATCACCGGGACGTGGCTAGCTTGGTATCCAACCTTGTGCAAATGGGGAGTTTGCGGTTGTGCAAATGAACTGTTTGTGGTTGTTTGCGGTGCATTAAAGGGAGTTTGGTCTGTCAATGTCTGTGAAGCGGGCATAACCCTTATCGATACAACCCCGTAACCCTGATCGATACAACATCATACCTGATCGTATACACACACTAGATGTTTTAAACCACGTTGTTCAAAAAAATGTAGGATTGTTAGGTGATTTATGCCTTTTATGGATTAAAACCCAACTCTGCGTCAACTATGTAATTATCCATGGGAGTTTTGCCATGGATCCCCCTCCGGCATGCCATAGTCCAGGTGTTAGTCCCCTTGAAAGAACTTTTCCATCACTATTGTGGCCAGAAAGAGTCCCTGTGGGTTTTAAAATTCGCCTGCTTATTGAAGTCTATGGCGGTTCGCCCGGTTCGCCTATTCGCGGAAGTTCGCGTTCGCCTTTCGCGAACGGAAAATTTTATGTTCGCGACATCACTACATGCAGAGCTTTCAGTTAGACTGTCTCTCGCTGTGTGCTGCCTTGCTGCTGCCGTACCGCTGCCCCCGCCACCATAATAGTCAATAGGGACGAAGCGTCATTCTAGGGGCGTAGGTGAACTAGCGGCAGTACGGATCTGTCAGGCTGTTCATCTTCCTGGAATAGTCAGACGTACTCCCCTGCCGCTAATGTTAAAGTCGCCTAATCTTATTTTTTTTTAAATTTGGGATTGTGTTGAAATTGTATGTGTGTGTAGTATGAGATATTGGCCATCTGAGGAGAGATGTACCTGTCTAGTGAAGTGACGGTACGGTATAGGGTGTAAGGCTGGTTTGCCTCCCCGTGGTGCACCCTGGGTAACGCTAAATGAACCAGCAAATACTGAATGTCAAACATTACTTCTACTGGCCAACGGGACACTAATTAGAATCTATATACTAGGCATTCGCAAACTGTAGTCTGTTGCTGATGGCAATCAACAGCAAAAATGCATACAATGGAAGATGCCAGCAACAGACTACAAGTACCACAATAACCATCCTACATACGATAACGATAATGTGGAGAACAATCAAAAACATAACCATAGCAAAGACTGGCTGGCATCTTCCACTGTATGGATTTTTTTGCTGTTGATTGCCATCAGCAACGGATTTCCGACATCAGGATCCCCTGGGCACCCGTTGAAGGCAGGTCCCGATGCCATGCAAGGCATTGGGCAGCGACTGCACGGCATCAGTCTGCCTTATCACACATTGGGTCCCGGTCACAGCAACACGGGGACCCGATGCGCTCCTTCACTAACCGCAGAACCACTTCTATGTCGCGGTCAGCGCTGACCGCGACATAGAAGGGTTTAATCTGCCAGCATCGCTGTAAACAGAGATGCCGGCGGATACAGCAGGGGCCTGGCTATCAGGGACTGCCGTACCCCTGCAGTGATTGGTCAGGCGTAGCTCCTGCACCCGCCCGATCATCTCGCCGTGCATGTACGGGCGGAATGCTTTCTGGCACAAGTTCCCCGGCGTACATGCACAGCGCTTTGCGTTAAGGGGTTAATGACAGTGAACTCCACAATGCCCGCCCCTTTAATAGTGGCCCCTGCCCCCCATGCATGTAGCAGTGTAGTTTTGTCGTCATACATCATATGACTGAATATTTAGGGACCTGAAAACTATTGAAACCTGTGATCATTTGTTATGGCAACCTGGGGACATGCGAGCTTCTATTGGCTGATAAGGGACATGTGACGTGTGGATGGCAGTTTGGGGCTTGTTTTGGCTAATGCAGGTCATTTTTGGGGGAATATCTCAGGAATAATACATCCTAGAGAGCTGAGCCCCAGTCTAAAACCTTCCCAGACACCTGATGTACCCGTATGCCAAACTTAGTGAAGATCGTTCCAGTCGTTTGGACGGGCATAAATAACAGACAGAAACTCATTTTTATATATATAAGAGATTAGTAGATATTAATGATTTGGGGCAATAAGTATTGTTTCTGAATGCCAACAATACTTGTTTCCACAAATCATTTCTATGTAAGCACTGCAGTAAGCAAACTATGTGAAATTAGATTTTATATGTATTGCAAAAATTTGAGAATGTTTTATCTCCATAAACATACATTTGAATGTTACAAGCGTGTCACATTTACTTATGGCTGTAATGTAATGTTCAATAACTTACTGTGATCAGGATATCTTCCTCCTCTCTGGTGAACTTGTTGCCCGCCATCTTTTTTCGCATTGATCGCATGTACCAGAATAAAACGTGTTGTAACTGCTCCCAGGAAGAAGCCACGCCTGTATGCGCGCGTGCGCATAAGCACGCGCACCAACATGCACAGAAACACGCGCACATACGAATAAGTTAAGTTACTGCCGCCTAACTTGAATAATAACATCTGTACGCACACAAATATTTCTATGGAAATTATTCGCATTAAAGTCGCTTTGTACGGATACAGAACTACGAATACGATTGGCTTGTTCGAATTAGCGAATATGGTGAATGCGAATATATCGCCATATTCGCTAATTCAAAAAATGCATTTGCAACAGGAAAGTTGCCTATTGACAGCTCCAATTTGTATGCGCAATGCGAATTTTTTTCTTTTTTTCACAATGAACAGAATATGAAGTTGAAGACGACTAAGTATTCTGATTATTGAAAAAATAATGGTAATTTTTTCGCAATAAGCATCCAACTTAGAGTATTCGTTCATGTTTGCAAGCCAGTAGGAGAAATGCCTTTATATTAGAAGTTCAATTTGCGTAATGCGAATAAAATACACATATTTTTGCGATTATTTTAATAATGACGAATGTTTGATTTCGGGCGAATATATTACGAATATTCATGCGAATATTACGTGATATATCACTAATTCGAATATGGCACCTTCCGCTCATCACTAGTGACAATATTTTGTTTAATCGCTTGCTGCATTGGTGGGAGACATTAAACTCTTTTACTGTCAAATGACCTCTCCTCTGTATGGGTGTCAGGGGCCTACATAAATGATAATGGCCTGTTCCTGTCACGACGGGGAGTATTGGTTAATTTGTATTTATTTTATTTTAAGTCATTTCCCTATCCACATTTGTTTGCAGGGGACTTACCTACATTTCGCTGCCCTTTGCAGCCCTCTAGCCCTTTCTAGGGCTATTTTAAAGACCTTTTAGTGCCCAAAGTTTGGGTCCCCATTGACTTCAATGGGTTTCGAGGTCAAGTTCGGGTCAAGTTCGGATCCAGAACCCGAACATTTCGTGAAGTTCGGCCAAACTTCTTGAACTCAAACATCCAGGTGTTCGCTCAACTTCACTCAGCTACTATTCTGATACTGCCAACCACCTGATTCCACACATCTGATGCCAAGTGCTTCTTCTTTCACCCACCATCTTCACCTGGTATTCTTATTACCACCCACCTCCTCACTCTGTCACCTTGCCACTCTGTGGTCTCCTGATGCTGCTGCCACATCCACATTCTGTCATTGTGCCACCCTGTGGCCTCTTCCTGATGATGCTGCCGCCACTGCCACACTATGTCACCTTGCCATTATGTGGCCTCCTGATGCCACTTCCACACTTTGTCATTGTGCCACTCTGTGGCCTCCTGATGCTGCCGCCACCTCCACACTCTGTCATTGGGCCACTCTGTGATCTCCTCATGCTACTTCCACCTCACCACTTCTCATAGGGCCTCTCTGTGGACTTCTCATGCTGTTCCCACGATCCCCACTTCATGACTGGGCCACTATTTTGCCTTTCGGCCTTGCTGACATCATCATTTATTTGACCCTTTTTCTGATCTGTCAGAAGGAAGGAAAAATGAGATGCACAACGTATTCTGTCTGTGTAGCAGCTGTAAGGCCTGTATGGTCTCATCAGACTTGGCTTATGATTTGGTAGCCAAAACCAGGAGTGGTTACGTAACACAGAAGACATGCAAATATTCCATTCATGTGTCCTCTCTGTTTTGCATCCACTCCTGTTTTTTTGGCATTAGCAATACTGAGGGAAAGGGTTGAGCGAACCCGAACTGTATAGTTAGTACCGAATGTTGGGGTGTTCGGGACACGGACCCGAACATTTCCGTAAAAGTTTGGGTTCGGTGCTTTCTTGGCGCTTTTTAAAGGCTGCACAGCAGCCAATCAACAAGGGTCCTACTACTTGCCCCAAGAGGCCATCACAACCATGCCTACTAAATGGCATGGCTGTGATTGGCCAGAGCAGCATGTGACCCAGCCTCTATATAAGCTTTAGTCACATAGCGCTGTGCGTCACTTTGCTGTTACAAGTGTAGGGAGAGGATGCTGCTGGACTTGTGATTTCAGGGAGAGAATAGGAGAGAATCTAACTCAGCGATCTACAGTACCTAGAAATAGTTGTGTGGGTGAAGGGCACTATCCTTTTACCCTGCCCTGAGCTCATTGACCAAACAATACTAACTTTTAGAATTCTGTTAGTTAGGTGGGTGGCGGCGCGCCATTTTATGCAAGCTCAGTGCACCAGCACTGCATCTGAGCTTTTGGGACATTGAAAATCACAATTTTTGGGGGCAATCTACAACATCTGTATTAGTCAGTGTGTAATTTAAGCTAGAAATACACCCATCATTTCCTGGGGTTTGAAAAACACTTTTTGACAAAAACACTACTTTCAGGCCTTGCAGTATCAGCACGTGTGAAATTACAGGCATATATACTGCTGTCGAATTCAGTTGTTAAACAAACAGTCGTTTGGGCACAAAAATTTAGTTGGCAGCCTTTGATGCAGATGTCATTGTGAGATACACCCTTAATACATTTGGGTTACATTCAGAGATTTTAAATACCGCCATTTGGTGCACCAATATTGAATTCGGGCCTACAGAGGTTCAGGCCCTGTGAGATCCCCTATACATACATGGGTTTGAATTAGACATTTGAAATACAGCCATTTTGTGCAAAGATATATTTACTTCAGGCCTACACTGATTCAGGGTGTGTGTGATCCCCCTATACATACGGGGTTTGATTCAGCCATTTGAAATACAGCCATTTAGTGCAAAAATATATTTACTTCAGGCCTACACTGATTCAGAGTGTGTGTGATCCCCCTATACATACAGGGGTTTGAATTAGGCATTTTAAATACAGTCATTTGAAATACAGCCTTTTTGTGCAAAGATATATTTTCTTCAGGCCTACACTGATTCAGAGGCGTTTGTGATCCCCCTATACATAAAGGGATTTGATTCAGCCATTTTAAATACAGCCAATTTAAATACAGCCATTTAGTGCAAAGATATATTTACTTCAGGCCTACACTGATTCAGGGAGCGTGTGATCCCCCTATACATACAGGGGTTTTATTCAGCCATTTTAAATACAGCCATTTAGTGCAAAGATATATTTACTTCAGGCCTACACTGATTCAGGACGTGTGTGATTCCCCTATACATACAGGGGTTTGATTCAGCCATTTGAAATACAGCCATTTTGTGCAAAAATATATATTAACTTCAGGCCTACAGTGATTCAGACCGTGTGAGATACACCCTTTACATACTGTCGTTCTTTTCTACTATTAATTAAACACCCATTTAGGGCAAGATCCTGAATTCAAAAAATATGAGAGAGCATCAAATAAGGGACGTGGCCCAAGTCGTGGGGCTGCTGGTGGAGCTCCTGTTGCAGGGTGAGGACGTGGTCGATCTGTGGCAGCTACACGCACAAGTGAAACCCCCTCCACAGGTGCGAGTAGGCGACAAAACCTGCAGAGGTATTTGGTCAGGCCTAATGCTACTCTACGAATGGTGAGGCCTGAACAAGTACATGCGATAGTAGATTGGGTTGCTGACAGTAGATCCAATTTCTTCACATTGTCTCCCTCCCAGTCTCCTGCTGAAAGACCACAGTTGGCACCTGCAGCCGATGTCCATCAGTCTTTAACCTCACACCCTTGCAAATCAGCCAAGCAGTCTGAGCCCCAAGTCATGCAGCAGTCTCTTCTGCTTTTTGATGACTCTGTTAGCAGGGTTTCCCAGGGCCATCCACCTAGCCCTGCCCCAGAAGTGGAAGAGATTGAGTGCACCGATGCCCAACCACTTATTTTTCAAGATGAGTACATGGGAGGACCATCGCAGTACGTCTCGGATGATGACGAAACACAGGTGCCAACTGCTGGGGCTTTCGAAAGTGTGCAGACCGACAAGGAAGTCAGGGGTAAAGACTGGGTGGAAGATGATGTGGAGGACGATGAGGTCCTCGACCCCACATGGAATCAAGGTCATGCGAGTGACTGATGTAGTTTGGAGGAAGAGGCAATGGTCGCACAGAGCCACCAGCACAGCAGAAGAGGGAGCAGGGTGCAAAAGCGGAGCGGCCATTCTCTAGACAGTACTCCTCCCTGGCGTGGCAGCTCTTCAGACAATGTGCTGACGACAAGACACGAGTGGTTTGCACGCTGTGCAATCAGAGCCTGAAGCGTGGCATAAGCGTTCTCAACCTGAGCACAACCTGCATGACCAGGCATTTAAGTGCAAAGCACAAGCTGCAGTGGAGTAGACACCTCAAAAACCAAGAAAGGTCTCTGGCTCCTCCTGCTTCCTCTTCTGCTGCAGTCGCGGCCTCTTCATCCACCTCTGGAGTGACATTGTCACCTGGCACCCCACAAACAGAGGATCTGCCAGCAACACCAACACCTGGGTCACCAAGCATCTCCACAAGGTCCCAGCGTTCAGCTCTCCATATCCCAAACACTGAAGAGGAAGAGGAAGTACCCCCTACCCACTTGCGATCCCTGAATGCCAGCATTTGTAAATTACTTGCCTTTGAAATGCTGTCATTCCGTCTGAGTGGGTACGGATAGTTTAAAGTATTCAAAGTCAGGTATCAGGTCCGCGCGAATGGGTCCACCATAAACACGTGCTCCAAATGCGCTGTTCTCTTATTCAGGTCACTCGTAATTTCACTTCTAACACCAACTGAAACTCTCCATATCCAGAATCCCTTTAAAAATGGGAAGCAGAAACAGTGCAATACCCCAAGTAAAGGTTAAAAACAACTTTATTCTACTTACAGGTTTACACCTTGTAGTTAGCGTGACAGACAAATAGCACAAGCCCGACCCGGGTTTCGCCACATTGGCTTCGTCAGGGGCTAATCAGTGACTGGCACCTGAGGTCCTTTTATTACCTCCTTGCATTCTGCTCAATTTCCGGCTATCTTGCTTTCTTAGGTCACGGGCCAAGGCGCATCACACCAGAATTATATCGGGATCGTGAGGGTATCACAATCCCGATATAATTCTGGTGCCATTCAGGTGCCAGTCACTGATTAGCCCCTAGACGAAGCCAATGTGGCGAAACCCGGGTCGGGCTTGTGCTATTTGTCTGTCACGCTAACTACAAGGTGTAAACCTGCAAGTAGAATAAAGTTGTTTTTAACCTTTTACTTGGGGTATTGCACCCCGTTTTTTAAAGGGATTCTGGATATGGAGAGTTTCAGTTGGTCTCCGGAGTGAAATTACGAGTGACCTGAATAAGAGAACAGCGCGTTTGGAGCACGTGTTTATTGTAGATCCATTAGCGCAGACCTGATACCTGACTTTGAATACTGTGACTTGAAGGAGAAAGGACCTACTCCGTATTTCAGGACGGCTGCATTGTCCGTAATTCACACTGTTCTAAGTTTTGTTTTAATTCGGATAGTTTCAAAGGCCGTATGGCAGTGACTGTCCCACAGTACGTCGTGCCCAGCCTCCACTACTTTTCAAGGCTAGCCATCCCTTCCCTTCACAACCAAGCAGGGGACAAAATCAGGTGTGCACTGCAGAGCGCCATCTGTGGCAAGGTGTACCTGACTACAGATACATGGACCAGTAAGCACGGTCAGGGCCGTTATATCTCCATAACAGCACACTGGGTAAATGCTGTGGCGCATGTCCTTCCACCACCGAGGATTGCAGGGCGCTTCAGTTTACCTCCTGTTGCTTCTTCCTCCTACTCTGCTTTCTCATCCTCTACCAGCTCCTCATCCGGTCAGCGTAACACCTTCACCACCAACTTCAGCACAGCCAGGGGTAAACGACAGCAGGCAGTTTTAAAACGTATCTGTTTGGGGGACAAACCCCACACCGAGCAGGAGCTGTGAATGGGCCTTGAACAACAGACCGATGAGTGGTTTGTGCCAGTCAGCCTCAAACCCGGCCTGGTGGTGTGCGATAATTTGCGAAATCTCGTAGCAGCTCTGGGACTAGCTGGTTTGGCGCACATTTCTTGCCTGGCGCATATGCTGAATTTGGTGGTGCAGAAATTCCTTAAAAATTACCCCATGTAGAGCTGCTGCATAAAGTGCGGGCTGTCTGTGCGCGCTTTTGGCGTTCTCATCCTGCTGCTGCTCGTCTGTCAGCGCTGCAGCGTAACTTTGGCCTTCCCGCTCACCGCCTTATATGCGACGTGCCCACAAGGTGGAACTCCACCTTGCACATGCTGGCCAGACTGTGCGAGCAGCAGCAGGCGATAGTGGAGTTTCAGCTGCAGCACGCACAAGTGAGTCGCTCGGTGGAACAGCACCACTTCCCCACCAATGACTGGGCCTCCATGCGAGACCTGTGTTCCTTGTTGTGCGGTTTCAAGTACTCCACCAACATGGCCAGTGCCGATAACACCGTTCTCAGCGTTACTATCCCACTTCTATGCCTTCTTGAAAAAACTCTCAAGGCGATGATGGAAGAGGATGTGGCACAGGAGGAGGAAGAGGGATCATTTTGTCCGGTTTCCGGCCAGTCATTGCCAACTGGCTCCGAGGGTGGGTTCCTGCACACACAAACCCAAGGTACACAATTGTCCAGCCAGGGAACAGTTCTGAAGGATGACGAGATGGAGGAGGAGGAACCATGTTCACAGCAGGGTGGCACCCAGACCAGCTCATGGCCATCATTGGTGTATGGATGAGGGATACAGAGGACACAGACGATACACCTCCCACAGAGGACAGCTTTTCGTTGCCTCTGGGCAGCCTTGCACACATGAGCAATTACATGCTGCAGTGTCTCCGCAATGACCACAGAGTTGTCCACATTCTAACTTGTGCTGATTTCTTGGTTGGCTACGCTGCTGGATCCCCGTTACAAGGACAACGTATGAAAGTAAGGAGCGTGATCGTAAGATGCGCGAGTACAAGCGCACGTTGGTAGACGCGCTTCTGGTGGCATTCCCACCTCACAGCGGGGGCACGGTGGAAGCACAAGGTGAAGGCAGAGGGCGAGGTCGCCAACGCAGCTGGGGCACCGCCAGCACCTCAGAAGGCAGGGTTAGCATGGCCGACATGTGGGAAAGCTTTGTCGGCATGCCACAACAACCAGCACCACCAGCTGATATGGAATGTCTTAGCAGGAGGCAGCATTTCACCAACACGCCTACACGTGCTGAATAACGGGGTGCCCCCTTCAACTTCTGGGTCTCCAAATTGGGCACATGGCCTGAGCTTGCACTTTACGCCTTGGATTTGCTGGCTGCCCTGCAGCCAGTGTATTATCAGAACGTGTGTTTAGCACTAGTGATGATCGGGAGGTGCCATATTCGAATTCATGATATATCGCGAATATTCGAATGAATATTCGTAATATATTTGCCGAAATAGAATATTCGTCATTATTAAGATAATCGCGATGATATGCGAATATTTTATTTGCATTACGCGTAATTGAACTTCTTATATAAAGGCATATCTCCTACTGGCTTGCAAACATGAGCGAATACTCTAAGTTAGATGCGCATTTCGAAAAAATGACCATTATTTTTTCAACAATCAGAATACTTACTTAGAAGTGTTCAACTTCATATTCTGTTCATTGGGGGAAAAAATGTTTTCGCATTGCGCATCCAACTTGGAGCTGAGTGTCAATAGGCAACTTTCCTATTGCAAATGCATTTTTAAATTAGCGAATAGAATATAGCGATATATTCGCATTCACCATATTCGCTAATTCGAACAAGCCAATCGTATTCGTAGTTCTGTAGCCGTACAACGCGACTTTAATGCGAATAATTTCCATAGAAACATTCGTAGTGCGTACAGATGTTATTGTTCAAGTTAGGCAGCAGTAACAACTTATTCGTATGTGCTTGTGCGCGTTTTTGTGCACGTGTTTGTGCGCTTGTTCATGCGCATGCGCAGCGCACATACAGGTGTGGCTTCTTCCTGGGAGCAGTTCCAACACGTTTTCTTGTGGTGCATGCGATCCATGCGAATAAAGATGGTGGGCAACAACTTTACAAGAGAGGAGGAAGATATCCTGATCACAGTAAGTTATTGAACATTACATTACAGCTATAAGTATATGTGACACGCTTGTAACATTCAAATGTATGTTTATGGAGATAAAACATTCTCACATTTTTGCAATACATATAAAATCTCATTTCACATAGTTTGCTTACTGCAGTGCTTACATATAGATGATTTGTGGAAACAAGTATTGTTGGCATTCAAAAACAATACTTATTGCCCCAAATCATTAATATCTACTAATCTCTTATATATACAAAAATGAGTTTCTGTCTGTTATTTATGGCCGACCAAACAACTGGACCGATCTTCACTAAGTTTGGCATACGGGTACATCAGGTGTCTGGGAAGGTTTTAGACCAGGGCTCAGCTCTATAGGACGTATTATTTCTGAGATATTCCCCAAAAATGACCTGCATTAGCCAAAACAAGCCCCAAACTGCCATCCACACGTCACATGTCCCTTATCAGCCAATAGGAGCTCGCATGTCCCCAGGTTGCCATAACAAGTGATCACAGGTTTCAATAGTTTTCAGCTCCTTAAATGTTCATTTATATCATGTATGGCGACAAAACTACACTGCTACATGCATGGGGGCAGGGGCCAGTATTAAAGGGACGGGCATTGTGGAGTTCACTGTCATTAACCCTTAACGCAAAACGCTGTGCATGCACGGGGAGATGATCGGGCGGGTGCAGGAGGAAAGACAGGGTACGGCAGTCCCTGATAGCCAGGCCCCTGCTGTATCCGCCGGCATCGCTGTTTACAGCGATGCTGGCGGATTAAACCCTTCTATGTCGCGGTCAGCGCTGACCGCAACATAGAAGTGTTTTCTGCGATTAGTGAAGCGAGCACATCGGGTCCCCGTGCTGCTGTGACGGGGACCCGATGTGTGAGAAGGCAGACTGATGCCGTGCAGAGGCTGACTAATGCCTTGCATGGCATCGGGACCTGCCTTCTACAGGTGCCCAGGGATCCTGATGCCGGAAATCCATTGCTGATGGCAATCAACAGCAAAAAAATCCATACAGTGGAAGATGCCAGCCAGTCTTTGCTATGGTTATGTTTTTGATTGTTCTCCACATTATCGTTATCGTATGTAGGATGGTTATTGTGGTACTTGTAGTCTGTTGCTGGCATCTTCCATTGTATGCAATTTTTGCTGTTGATTGCCATCAGCAACGGACTACAAGTGCAGGATGTGCTCCCTATATATATGCACAACCGCATGTGGGTTCGAGCATATCCTGCTTGTTTAACACCACACCACGTTTTCTAATGGTTAAAAAAAGGATAGAAGATAAATCTATATATGATTCACATTGCACATCTAATCTTCCGCCTCACTCAATATTCCCACCACTACATACCACCAGACCCCCCTCAAACCCACACCACCTCTGACCCCCCAACACACACACACATACACAGTCTATAGCAGGTATTCTCAAACTGCGGCCCTCCAGCTGTTTTAAAACTACAACTCCCATGATGCCCCTCTATAGGATGATAGCTGTAGGCTGTCATGGAATGATGTGATTTTTAGTTTGGAAAAAGCAGGAGGGCCGCAGTTTGCTGGAGGGCCGCAGTTTGCTGGAGGGCCGCAGTTTGAGGATGCCTAGTATATAGATTCTAATAAGTGTCCCGTTGGTCAGGAGAAGTAATGTTTGACATTCAGTATTTGCTGGTTCATTTAGCGTTACCCAGGGTGCACCACGGGGAGGCAAACCAGCCTTACACCCTATACCGTCACTTCCCTAGACGGGTACATCAGTCCTCAGATGGCCAATATCCAATATCTCATACTACACACACAAACAATTTCAACACAATCCCAAATTTTTTTAAAATAAGATTAGGCGACTTTCACATTAGCTGCAGGGGAGTACGTCTGACTATTCCAGGGGGATGAACAGCCTGTTGGATCCGTACTGCCGCTAGTTTTCCTACGCTTCGTCCCTATTGACTTTAATGGTGGCGGGGCGGCGGTACGGCAGCAGCAATGCAGCGCATGGCGAGAGACAGTCTAACTGAAAGATCTGCATGTCATAGTTTAAGCCCGGGAACCTCTCGCCATGCGCTGCCTTAGCCATAGTCACCAACATTTATTCATCATCTCAACCACCAAACCAGAAATTATTAGTGTTTGAAAGTGAAATATTAGATTTAAAGTTACCGTTATAAAATCTGATTATATGCTTTTTTTTTTATACTGCAGCGCATGTTGGAGAAGGGCTACGACCTGACCCGCTCCCATGCAGAGAAGAACGCCATTGTGCGCAGGCTTGGGTACAAACTCTGGAGGGACTACAACAGCCAGCACAAACGTCTGGCCATTTTAAAAAAATGGTCAGACTTAAAGAGGAGGCACGCGGAAAGAATCCGCGAAATACGGGACGAAAAAATGCCCAGGTATAATGATTACTGAGTGTTGGAATAAAGATACAAAAGTAATGTAAAGCATATGTGGGTAAGTAGCTGGCTCAGTAATAGAAAACAGAGAGTGGTTATTAACGGTATATACTCAGATTGGGTCACTGTCACAGATTGGGTACCTCAGGGGTCAGTATTGGGCCCTATTCTCTTCAATATATTTATTAATGATCTTGTAGAAGGCTTGCACAGTAAAATATCAATTTTTGCAGATGACACTAAACTGTGTAAAGTAATTAACACTGAAGAGGACAGTTTTCTGCTACAGAGGGATCTTGATAGATTGGGGGCTTGGGCAGAGAAATGGCAGATGAGGTTTAACACTGACAAATGTAAAGTTATGCACATGGGAAGGAATAATGCAAGTCACCTGTACATACTAAATGGTAAAACACTCAGTAACACTGACATGGAAAAGGATCTAGGAATTTTAATAAATAACAAACTAAGCTGTAAAAACCAGTGTCAGGCAGCTGCTGCTAAGGCCAATAAGAAAATGGGTTGCATCAAAAGGGCATAGAAGCCCGTGATGAAAATATAGTCTTACCACTTTATAAATCACTAGTCAGACCACACATGGAGTACTGTGTACAGTTCTGGGCTCCTGTGATCAAGGCAGACATAGCAGAGCTAGAGAGGGTTCAGAGGAGGGCAACTAAAGTAATAACTGGAATGGGGCAACTACAGTACCCTGAAAGGGTATCAAAACTAGGGTTATTCACTTTAGTAAAAAGGCGACTGAGGGAGATCTAATAACTATGTATAAATATATCAGGGGTCAGTACAGAGATCTCTCCCATCATCTATTTATCCCCAGGACTGTGACTGTGACGAGGGGACATCCTCTGCTTCTAGAGGAAAGAAGGTTTGTACACAAACATAGAAAAGGGTTCTTCACGGTAAGAGCAGTGAGACTATGGAACTATCTGCCTGAGGAGGTGGTGATGGTGAGTACAATAAAGGAATTCAAGAGGGGCCTGGATGTATTTCTGGAGCGTAATAATATTTCAGGCTATAGCTACTAGAGATAGGTCGTTGATCCAGGGACTTGTTCTGACTGCCTGATTGGAGTCGGGAAGGAATTTTTCGCCATCCTCAGGAAACAGGTCGAACTGGATGGACAAATGTCTTTTTCGGCCTTATATACTATGTTACTATGTTACTATGTATATTGTGGGGAGTCGCTCTGGTAGATAGCGGTGCGGGTGCAGTACAGAGGCAAAACAGGGAGTCCAGAATGTGCAATCAACAGTGTTTTATTCACACTTGCACAAAAATAAACGACAAACAGTCTCTTGGTGTTAATTCACACACATCAGAAGTATTAAGGCAAAACAAAACAGTCCCGTACAGGTTTCAGTCACCTGGGAGGTTTTAGGTGCAGGTTCGCACCTGGCTGTCAGTCCAGCCGCAAGACAGTCGACGTCAGGTTTCCAGGCCGTCTGCACTCCTCCTTGTTGGGCTCTGGCTTCCAGCCCAGGGAACTCCACATAGCACAGAATGGATCAGAACTCCCAAACTCAAATGACTCCACAGCCTAACAGCAGCTCCAGGACAATCACCTCTCTCAGCTGCTGAGGAGGCTGCCTTTAAAGGCCCGGCAAAAGTCCGGCCTGGACCGTGGGGAGTAGGCACCCACCCAACTCTTTGCCTACTCCCAGTAAGAGCCGGCCCGGATTGGCTTTGCAGCCAAACTAACTGACAATGTCAAACAGCACTAGCTGCTGCTGATACATAAAAACCCGGCTCTCACCTCACCGAGGCCAGGAACCTCGGTGACACGTATCGTCCGTCCATGACGACACCTTGCGCCCTCTTACAATATGTACATTTTTGTTTTTAGATTTTTTTCTAAAAGTAGTAAAATTTGTTATTATAGGTGTTCCTTTGCCTGCTGTCAGGCGCAGGCCTCCCAGACAGCAGGTGTGGGAGGTCTCGAGCGTCAGAGGAGGAGGAGGAGGAGGCCGGACCCTCAGGGCAACAACATGCCCCTAGCCCCCAGAGGAGTCAGAGGCAGGAGCGGAGGGTGGACCTTCACCCCAACCCTCCTCACCCCCTCAAGTGGCTGATAACGGGGACGAGGAGGAGGAGCAAGAAGAAGAGGAGCTCATCACCACCCCCACAAGGAGAGTAAGTATGTGCTCTGGCTGTTTTCACTCATTCACTGTTCACACAAACACGTGTCAGTTTAGTCTTCACCATAGACATTCTTTTTGGAGCAAACAATAGGCTTGTTAAAGCTTTACTAATAATCTTTCTTCAGCCCACACATATCGGAGAACCTTTAGTCCCACACTTACAGTTCCATACAAGCGGGATAACAAAAAAGTAGTCTCAACACTCTTTACAGTCTTCCAGAGGTCTGGTTCCCCTCTAGGATTGTTCTGCGTTCCAATCACCTAGCCACACTGTACTTTACCAGCCTTTTTAACCACAATGTTATGAAAACCGCAAGATGTAGTACGGGTGTGACCTGTCCCACCCAATGTCTCTGACTAATAAAACCCAGGCCCAAAATAATTTCTAAAGAAAACCTCCCTGAAACCTATAGTTACAGGCGTACTGATTCACCGAGGTATACATTCCCATTGAGACATAACGAGCAGCCATGATTATTCCCCAAACTCGGACAAGATATTGTTGGTGTCAACCCAAATAAACGGGTATATATGGGGGCACCCCAAAGTGGATGGAGATACCATTGGCAAATGAAAATTTAGCAATTTTCTATACGCTACTCCTCCCACAGTTTTAGGAGTACAATTAACAAACTTTGCTTGTGCTTTGTTAACCGATCCCACCCTCCGGGCCCCTGGAGCGCCCTCCCGGAGACCCCATTTTGTCCAATCGACTTTCATAGGAAAACTATTAAGTTTTATCACTCCTTCAGCTTTCAAGTTAAAGTCACCAAACTTGGGTCACTTAGTCATGGGGTCACCCTGAAAATTTGTGTCAAATTTGGGGACATTAAAAAGTGGGCAGAGCCACAAACAACCAAACAAATTTTCACTGTTGACTTCAGTATTTAAGCCAGGGTCCCCAAACTTGGCACTGTGGGTTACTAGGTGACTGGGATTAAAATTTATAAAAAGTGGGTGGAGTCTACACTGCCCAATCAAATTTCAGGCATTTGTTTAAAGGTGGAAAATCAAACTGCCGCTGCTCTTAGACTTTTATTGGCACAGTCTTCAAACTTTGCAAAGTTGGTCACTGGAGGACTAGGATTAAAATTCAAAAAGTGGGTGGAGCCACCAACAGCCAATCAGATTTTAAGCCAACATCATGTGGTTTCTTCAGAAACGACACAGTCTATTTTATTTATTGTTTTTATTTTTTTACAGTATTAAAAGTAATGGACCTAAAAATTAGCAAGATGGAGAGGGAGCACCAGGCTGGAATGAAGGCCTTCCGGGAGCATCATCTCCGGAAGATGCGGGAGATGAAGCTCCAGTTCTCAAATGGCATGAGAGAAATGGAGGAGAAGCATGCCAAGGACATGGGGAATCTAAAAATATGGTTAAAACTATGAGGGCATTGCCCTATTAAGATTTGTGCAATTGTTTTATTAAATTTTTTGTAATTATATTGTTTATTTTATTTTTTAAAAAATTTTTAAATGCCAAAACTTTGAAGTTTTCACTATAATGGTTAAACATTTTTTTAAGTAAAGGCCCCTAGAGTCTATTCCCAAACTAATCAGTATCCTGACATACAGCATCCGCAGGTATATAGAAATAGGGTAGTATGAGGCCTACACATAACTCAAATGGATACGATAGTGGTAGTCATTGGTTATGGTTGTGTATTAAATATTAAATACAAAGCAAAGCATTGAATAGTCCAGAGTTACATTCAAAATAAATTTTTGGGTTAATTTTCCTAGTAACTAAATTATTTTATGTAGTAACATAAATTTCAAATTATCGTGAATAATAAATGTATTTTTCATCAAACAATTAACTACTAAAATACAAAACTTGAACAGAGTAATAATACCTACAAAAACCTTGTTTGATTTATCAAATTAGCAAAATTATAAACTTTTACAAATTCCAAAAATTTCTTTACAATCAAATCTTGTTATCAGAACTATAAAACAAAAAGAAGGAATAATATTGGAACAATAAAATGGTAGGGGTAAGAACTAACCAGCATGGTTCTTCGATAGCATCCAATTTTTAATAATTTGCATGTTGTAGCATTGCTTCCGCCGTACACATAGAAACATATGATTGATTACATGACTATGATTATATGAATTCTCTAACCGGTGACATGTCTCCAAGAACATCATATAGTACACAGTTTATACTTAAAATCTTAAAGCAGTGGTTATATATAATTAGCATGTGCAAATCCTCATTACATAATTGCCAATAAGTGACATAACCAAGAAAAGTAGCTATACATATTTAAATGTTGCTACACGGCTCCTTTCACAAAACCGGATTTCCACACGGATGAGTATAACGCCAGTCACACCCAACCATGTAGAGAGGTCAACACGAAAGTCAGCCATCCCTCCCAGAACGACAGACAACACCGTGTTGGATCCTAAATCCGTGTGACAACAAAAAAAAATAAATTAAAATAAAATATATAAATTTTCGTAGGTTCATCAATCAGTCCTGTGCAATGCCAACTGCACAAGACCTTTTGACAAGGGAAAGCCACATGCGGTCCACACCGTGCTACAGCGTGAACCACAACATAGCCGCCCCAAATGACACTTAATTTAAAATAAAAAATAATAAAATAAAGTGAAATCATTTCATTTTGTGAATGAAGCCAAACAACGCTAGATAAAATGTCTTTTTAAAAAGATTATTTAAATAAATATTTTTATGTCGAAATATTGACAATACATAAATAAGCTGAGCACATGCAAGAATACGAAACATGCAAACCAGGTTAAGAGAATTCATAATTCTATACTTGTTAAAGTGCAAAAGATAAAATCAGGTCCATGATGGTTGTCTACGCACGATCAGGACATACAGCATCTAGAGTTAACACAGTACTAGAATGCCGACTCATAAGTTTCCATTTGTAACTTGGCAGAATAACGCCAGGCACTGGCAGGTAAATACACTTCCAGTTTATAATACAAATTTAAATAACCGATCAAAATTTTACTTTAAAAAAAGTGTGAAGGTCTGGACTCTATGATTATTCCTTGTGCGATCAAATGTCATTTTAAAATTTTCATGACATACAGCAGCATCAACGGCAGGATTTAGGGAGTGGTGTATTATCAGGGAAACATGTAGCATGGCCTGATTCGGCATCACAGGCAGCAGCAGACGTTATGTTAAAAAGCCCAAATGTAACTCAACATCATCATGACATGCAGCAGCATCAACGGCAGGATTTAAGGAGTGGTGTATTATCAGGGCAACATGTAGCATGGCCTGATTCGGCATCACAGGCAGCAGCAGACGTTATGTTAAAAGGCTCAAAAGTAAGTCAAAATTTTCATGACATGCAGCAGAATCAACGGCAGGATTTAAGGAGTGGTGTATTATCAGGGCAACATGTAGCCTGGCCCGATTCGGCATCACAGGCAGCAGCAGACGTTATGTTAAAAGGCTCAAATGTAAGTCAAAATTTTCATGACATGCAGCAGCATCAACGGCAGGATTTAAGAAGTGGTGTATTATCAGAGCAACATGTAGCCTGGCCCGATTCGGCATCACAGGCAGCAGCAGACGTTATGTTAAAAGGCTCAAATGTAAGTCAAAATTTTCATGACATGCAGCAGCATCAACGGCAGGATTTAAGGAGTGGTGTATTATCAGGGCAACATGTAGCATGGCCCGATTCGGCATCACAGGCAGCAGCAGACGTTATGTTAAAAGGCTCAAATGTAAGTCAAAATTTTCATGACATGCAGCAGCATCAACGGCAGGATTTAGGGAGTGGTGTATTATCAGGGCAACGTGTAGCTTGGCCCGATTCGGCTTCACAGGCAGCAGCAGACGTTATGTTAAATGGATCAAATATAAGTCAAAATTTTGGAGTTTGGGAGGGAGAGCAAAGGAGAGGGATGGACAAGGGACCTTTTAGCGCCCTGAACCGACAGCGGGTGCCATGAAGTCACTGCCGATCCAGGACTCATTCATCTTAATGAATGTGAGTCTGTCCACGGAGTCTGTGGACAGACGGGTCCGCTTGTCCGTGACCACCCCACCTGCCGCGCTGAATGCCCGCTCAGACAGCACGCTGGAGGGGGGGCAAGATAGTAACTCCAGCGCATACTGAGCGAGCTCACGGCAGGTGTCCAGCCTGGCAACCCAGTACTCCATGGGGTCGTCGGTGGTCATGCTGTCAGAAGCACCGACCGACCCCATGTAGTCTGCCACCATGCGGGCCAGCCGCTGGTGGTGACTGATGCTGCTGCTGCTGGTACTGGGTCGCGCAGACTGGTAGAAGAGCCTCATCTCACTAAGAAGGTAACCTGCTCGGCTGGTGCTACTGGTGCTGCTGGTGCCAGACGCCTGCTGGGAGAGATGGGCGCGGAGAACTGGAGCTTGAGGCCGAGGGTTTGCCTCTTCCAGCCGGTGGATAAGACAGGCCCGCAATTTTTTGAGACGGGCCTGCCTCCGGCTGGCTGGGATGAACTGCTCCAGTTTCCCCTTGCAGCGAGGGTCTAAAAGGGTGGCCAACCAAATGTCTTCCTCTCCTTAAATTTTTTGATCCGGGGTCCCTCCTGAGGCATCGCAGCATATGGGCAGCCATGGGGAAGAGCACAGCCCGCTGTGACTCTTCATGACTGCTTGGGACCATGACCTCTTGTTCCTCCTGCTGCTGCTCCCGGTCGGAGATGCCCCACCCCGGATTAACGGTGCCCCCAGCACTGACTCTCCCTCCTGACCAGGCCCAGACTCCTGGACGTACACTGATTCCTCCTCCTCCTCCTCATCCTGGGCCTGGTCCTGGTGGAGCATGGTTGACTCTTCATGCTCCACCAAGGCACTCTCCCCAGCTTCGAGCAGGCAATCTAGTGTCCTGTCCAGCAGGAACACTAGGGGGAGCACGTCATTCAGACCGACATGCTCCCCGCTGACCATCTTTGTCGCCTGCTCGAATGGGGCCAGTAAGTGGCAGACCTGCTGTATCTGCCCCCACTCCGCATTGGTGATGTAGGGGAGTGGGTGTGATGGCCCTGAAGTGCCTAGGTCCAGCAGGTATTCCCTCACCGCCCGTCGCTGCTCCCACAACCTCTCCAGCATGTGGACGGTGGAGTTCCACCGCGTCACACTGTCCACAATCAGCTTGTGGGGGGGCAGGCTGTTGTCCCTCTGTAGTTTGGACAGGGACGCGGCGGCAGTTGGGTAGCGTCTGAAGTGGCTGGCAATCCTACGTACCCTCAGCACAATGTCACTCATCCCTGGGTACGTACGAAGGAACTTCTGTACCACTAGGTTGAGGACATGTGCCATGCAGGGCACATGGGTCAGACTGCCAGCATGAAGGGCGGCGAGTAGGTTGCTGCTGTTGTCACAGACAACCATACTTGCTTGGAGCCTTTGGGGTGTCAGCCACTTCTGAACCTGAGCCTGTAGTGCGGACAGAACATCAGGTCCAGTGTGTCTCCAGTCCCCTAAGCTCACAAGCTGGAGCACGGCCTGCGAGTAGCAACAGGGACGCTTGCTGGGGGGCTCAGCAGCTGTGGAGACAGTGGCTTGCGGGAGAGCAGCAGTTCTCCCCTGGACACCCCGGGGCGTCACCACAAAATCAGATGCCGCCAATCCCTTCCCGGCGCCTCGGAGGACACCCAATGGGCTGTGAAGCTTATATAGCATCCCTGCCCATGCCTGCTGGTCCAGGCATCCATTGTGAGATGCACCCTGTCGCTGACAGCATGATCCAGCGACAGGGATACATTCCGCACAATGTGCTGGTGAAGGGCAGGGACGCCGGTCCTGGCAAAGTAACGGCGGCTGGGGACACGCCATCTGGGTTGGGCCTGCTCCAACATCTGCCTAAATGGATTGCTATCCACCAGATTGTAAGGCAGCAGATGTTGGGCGATAACCCTTGCCAGGAGCCCATTGAGTGAACGCACGCGACGGTCCCCGGGGGCGTAGGGCGCGGTGCGTTCAAAAGCATCTGCAATAGATGGCTAGCGCCGGACGGCAGAGGAGGGTGCAGTGGAGGCAGAGGTAGGGCTGCCGGTACCAGTACCTCTATTAGAGGGAGTGGGAATAAGTTGGTGGAAGGGGTTGGGGTGGCTGCAGTACAGTGGCAGGAGCTGCTGTCTCCCACACACTGCTGGTGGCGCTGCTGCTTTGACCACCCCGCATCTATTCCCACTCCCGCCAGTGGTTGACTCGGATGTGCTGGTTGAGGGCCGTGGTACCCAGCCGAGCCATAGATCTCCCTCTCCTCACCCTGGCATTGCACAGCTTACAAATGCCAACTGTGACATCATCTGCTGCCAGGGTGAAGTAAGCCCAAACAGGCGACTTCCGCACCGAACTCCTGTCAGATGGGGTGGTGCTGGCTTGTGCCTGTTCGGGCTCAGTGCGCACAGGTGGAGCTGGCTGCTGCTGCCTACTTGTGCTGCCATTACCAGTGGAGCCCCTGACACTGGGCTCCCTGGTGACCTGGCGCACCATTTGCCTTGGGTGCCTACCTTCATCGGTGCTGCCGTTACCTGACAAAGGAGGTGGCACCCATTCCGGGTCACCCTCCTCTTCACCCCTAATATGTCAGACCCAAGGCCAACCTGTGGTGGACTGGACGGGAACAGCTGACATGAAGACCCTAACCGGGCTTTGCTGTCCCCTTGCTGGCGTCTGGGTCTGAATAGGTGCAGGGGTTGTGTGGCTAACACCACCTGCACCAGTTGGAAGGGATTTCATAGGGGATTTATAGGCCCCACCTCCTCCTCATCCCCAATCCCTTCTAACAGGTCCTGCCCATCCTCAGGGCTGAACACTAATTCCGCCTCCTGCATTGCCTCCCCCAAGATGTCCCTCTCAGTCTCAAACTCTTCAAACATGAGAGGGGACAATTCTTGGGAGCTGGGGTTTGGTTCTACAGGAGGCGGTGTGCTGCAGTTGCAGGCAGCCGGGGCAGAGGACTCTGTGGCACTCAAATCGGCCACAAGAGCAAAGACAGCCTCTGCATCCTGGGATGTTATGGGCCGGCTGCCACTTGTGAAAAAGTCACGGATCAGGCGGACACCCCTGCCACCTGTGCCTGCCTGTCCGTGGCTTGATGAGCGGCCCCATACTGGGAGTGGTCCAGCGCAGAAACTAACTCCCCTGTTACCCCGACCACGTCCACGACTGCCTGCACAGCCCGGTACACTCATACTGGGGATTAGGGGAAAACTTTATTGGGGTGGGGACGATGGATGAAAAATGAAAGGACGAAAACTGTAACACACGACACTAAACATGTAAAGCTATCAAACCTAAGACCAAACTAAGACACAGAGACAAAAAAACTTTTTATTTTTTTTTACGGAGGACTGACAAAACTACACTAAACATAAAAAACATAAAACTTTAAAACTTTTTTTTTTTACCTAAGACAGACACTAACTGACACACAGACTAAAAAACTTTCTTATTTTAACGGGCCACTAACAAAACTACACTAAATGCCAAACACTTAAAACGTAAACTCTTTTTTCAACCTAACACAAACAGTAACTGACACACAGAGACTACAAGACGGGTTTTTTTAACGCAAGACAGAAAAAACTACACTAAACACGTAAACCTATAAACTTTTTTTGTAGTTTTTATTGTTTTTAAACCTAAGACAGACACTGACACACAGACAAAAAAAAGTTTTTTTTTTTTAACGGAGGACAGACTAAACAAAGAACATAAAACTTCAATTTTTTTTTATTTTTTTTTTATTAAACTTAACACAGACACTAACTTAGACTAAAACACTTTTTAAAATTAACAAATAATGGGAAAAAAAATAAAAATAATACACTAACTGGACGGACACTAACTGACAGACAAAACAGACAGATACTATATCAGTAACTAACCTAAACTACACTCTGCCCTGAAAAATCTAAACTTTACTATTCCCTAACTGTAGCCCTAATACCTAACCTAAACTATCAAGCACTATCTATCTATCTATCTATCTATCTATCTATCTATCTATCTATCTATCTATCTAACACAATGCCCTACACTTAACCCTGCACTGAACCCTATCTGCTACAGTAGGCCCTAACACGAACTATATTTTTCTCCTAACTCTACTAAACTATCTCAAATTATTTCGACCCTATCAGCTATAAAACTAAACTACACTATTCCCTAATCACTACCTGAAACTAACTAACTAGAATATTATAAATTAAATCGATATGATATAAAATGCACAGCAGACAAAATAGCACAGCTCCAAGCTCCAACAATTCCAACACCACAAAATGGCTGCTGGGTGATGTCGTCACTTATATAGTGAAGGGGTAGTCTAGTTTCCTATTGGTTGCTAGGGATGTTGCTAAGTTGTGACAAAGCCTTCTCATTGGCTATTCAAGCTAGGAGAAGGGAGGAAAATAATAATGATGAGTCACCTCATACATTGTAGAAAAAAATAAATTAAAAAAATTCGCATGGAGAATATATCACTATATTCTACATATTCGAAAATCCTAACAAACAAAACCTGTATGAAAATAGCTTGATGCCCCTACGCGATTACAAAAATGCAAATATTGCATTCTAAATTATTCTAATTACTTAATACTGATGTATAATTTTCCTCTTTACTGTATTTTATGTCATGCGAAAATTCGGCAATTACATATGCGTGAATCGGATCGCATAAGGGCAGTATACTAATATAGGTTGGCTTGCTGGGTAGAATATAGAGAAGATAGTGAATATACTGCTATATTCGCAATATTCGTCTATTCGAGTAGACCAAGATAACCCATTGAATGAACACAATATCATACTGCCCTTATGCGGTGCGATTCATGCGCATATGTAATTGCCGATTTTTCGCATGACACAAACTATCTTACATACAGAGGAGAATTATAAATCAGTAATAAAAGTTGTTACTGTGATGTATAATTTGCCTCTTTATGTAGGAAACTGTATTTTACGTCATGCCAAAAATCGGCAATTGCATATGCGCGTGAATCGGATCGCACAATGCCAGTATACTATTAGGTTAGTTTTGCTGGGTCGAATAGACGAAGATAAAGAAAATAGCGAATGTAGTGCTATATTCGCAATATTCATCTTATTCGAGTAGACCAACCAAGATAACCCATTAAATGAACCCAATATCATACTGCCCTTATGCGGTGCGATTCACGCGCATAGGTGATTGCCGATTTTTCGCATGATGTAAAATACAGTTTACTACAAGAAGAGGCAGATTATACATCACAGTAACGATTCTCATTACTGATTTATAATTGTCCTCCGTATGTAAGATAGTTTGTGTAGTGCGAAAAATCGTCAATTACATATGCGCGTGAATCGCACTGCATAAGGGCAGTATACCATTAGGTTGGCTTGTTGGGTCGAATATAGAGAAGATAGCGAATATACTGCTATAGTCGCAATATTCGTCTATTCGAGTAGACCAAGATAACCCTTTGAATGAACACAATATCATACTCTATAATGCTGTGCGATTCACGCGCATATGTAATTGCCGATTTTTCGCATGAAATAAATTATCTTACATACAGAGGACAATTATAAATCAGTAATGAAAATTGTTATTGTGATGTATAATTTGCCTCTTTATGTAGGAAATAGAGATGAGCGAACACCTGGAAGTTCGGGTTCGGGAAGTTCGGCTGAACTTCCGAAAATGTTCGGGTTCGGGATCCCAGCTCGACCCGAACCCGAACCCCATTGAAGTCTGTAAGGAAATTGGACCCTTCGCTAGGTACACCTGGTACCGGACTCCAGTGGTCAGCTTGGGTTAAGTCTTACTGGTACCAGGAGAGATATTTCTCAGTAGCAAATAAATGACAGACACAGGTATCACTGAGAAATACTTTAACTTTATTGAGGGTGGGGTAACATATATATAGCAAGGGGGACGGGGGAGTCAACAACCAATAAGATGAAGACACACGTACTATAAGAAAAGTTACTGTTACAAAGATATTGACCTTTGCTACATTTCTTAGAAGTGAGGAACAAGATGAAAATACCGGGATGCAGCCAGAACATCCACAGCTCAAGGCCTCAGACGCATAGCTTACAGTGTTAACCCTTCAAAGTCAATGGGGACCCGAACTTTTAGGCACTAAAAAGGCTGTAAAATAGTCCAGGAACGGGCTAGAGGGCTGCCAAAGGCAGCAAAATGTAGGTAAATCCCCTGCAAACAAATGTGGATAGGGAAATGAATTAAAATAAAATAAATAAAATTTAACCAATATCAATTGGAGAGAGGTCCCACTGCAAGGAATCATGCGTCATGTCATCCAACACTGGAGAAGGCCACTCAGTTATTTCAGCCCCAGCACCCAGACAGAGGAGAGATGTCCCACAGGAAGGAATCATGCGTCATATCACCCACCACTGGAGAAGGCCACTTTCAGTTATTTCAGCCCAGCACCCAGACCGAGGATACAGGTCCCACATCAAG
The DNA here is from genome assembly GCA_033119425.1 of Bufotes viridis. NCBI lineage: Eukaryota > Metazoa > Chordata > Amphibia > Anura > Bufonidae > Bufotes > Bufotes viridis. Next base: position 33,095 of record JAKVIS010000143.1, on the reverse strand, counting down.
GAATCATGCGTCATATCACCCACCACTGGAGAAGGCCACTTTCAGTTATTTCAGCCCAGCACCCAGACCAAGGATACAGGTCCCACATCAAGGAATCATGCGCCATATCACCCACCACTGGAGAAGGCCACTCAGTTATTTCGGCCCCAGCACCCAGACAGAGGAGAGAGGTCCCACAACAAGGAATCATGCGTCATATCACCCACCACTGGAAAAGACCACTTTCAGTTATTTTCGGCCCCAGCACCCAGACAGAGGAGAGATGTCCCACAGCAAGGAATCATGCGTCATATCACCCACCACTGGAGAAGGCCACTTTCAGTTATTTCGGCCCCAGCACCCAGACAGAGGAGAGGGTCCCACAGCAAGGAATAAGGCGTCATATCACCCACCACTAGAGAAGGCCACTTTCAGTTATTTCGGCCCAGCACCCAGACCGAGGAGAGAGGTCCCACAGCAAGGAATCATGCGTCATTTCACCCACCACTAGAGAAGGCCACTTTCAGTTATTTAGGCCCCAGCACCCAGACAGAGGAGAGAGGTCCCACAGCAAGGAATCATGCGTCATATCACCCACCACTGGAGAAGGCCACTTTCAGTTATTTCGGCCTTAGCACCCAGACAGAGGAGAGGTTCATTCAACTTTGGGTTGCACCTGCAAGATCATGGTAAAGTTAAAAAGTGAGGATTCAATAAAGAAGTGCCTCGGAGTACAAGAATACATGGTTGAGGGGGAGGCAGTTATAAATGTCTATTCTGCACAAGGGAGGCACAGGTCCTGTGGGATCCATGCCTGGTTCATTTTTATGAACATCAGCTTGTCCACGTTGGCTGTGGACAGGCGGCTGCGTTTGTCAGTAATGACGCCCCCTGCCATGCTGAATACACGTTCAGACAAAACGCTGGCCGCCGGGCAGGCCAGCACTTCCAAGTTATAAAATGCTAACTCTGGCCACGTGGACAATTTGGAGACCCAGAAGTTGAATGGGGCCGAACCATCAGTCAGTACGTGGAGGGGTGTGCAGACGTACTGTTCAACCATGTTAGTGAAATGCTGCCTCCTGCTAACACGTTCCGTATCAGGTGGTGGTGCAGTTAGCTGTGGCGTGAAGACAAAACTTTTCCACATTTCTGCCATGCTAACCCTGCCCTCAGAGGAGCTGGCCGTGACACTGCTGCGTTGGCGACCTCTTGCTCCTCCTCTGCCTTCGCCTTGGGCTTCCAACGGTTCCCCTGTGACATTTGGAAATGCTCTCAGGAGCGCGTCTACCAGCGTGAGCTTGTACTCGCGCATCTTCCTATCACGCTCCAGTGCAGGAAGTAAGGTGGGCACATTGTCTTTTACCGGGATCCAGCAGGGTGGCAACCAGTAGTCCGCACACGTTAAAATGTGGGCAACTCTGCTGTCGCTGCGCAGGCACTGCAGCATGTAGTCGCTCATGTGTGCCAGGCTCCCCAGAGGTAAGGACAAGCTGTCCTCTGTGGGAGGCGTATCGTCATCGTCCTCCGTATCCCCCAGCCACGCACCAGTGATGGGCCTGAGCTGTGTCGGGTGCCACCCCGCTGTGAACCTGCTTCATCCTCATCCTCCTCCAGCTCCTCCCTCATCCTCCTCGTCTTCCAGTAGTGGGTCCTGGCTGGCCACATTTGTACCTGGCCTCTGCTGTTGCAAAAACCTCCTCTGAGCCACTTCTAACAGACTGGCCTGAAAGTGCTAAAATTGACCCCTCATCCTCCTACTCCTCCTGGGCCACCTCCTCTTCCATCATCTCCCTAAGCGTTTCTCAAGGAGACATAGAAGTGGTATTGTAACGCTGATAACGGTGTCATCGGCACTGGCCATGTTGGTGGAGTACTCAAAACAGCGCAACAGGGCACACAGGTCTCGCATGGAGGCCCAATCATTGGTGGTGAAGTGGTGCTGTTCCACAGTGCGACTGACGCGTGCGTGCTGCAGCTGAAACTCCACTATGGCCTGCTGCTGCTCGCACAGTCTCTCCAGCATGTGCAAGGTGGAGTTCCACCTGGTGGGCACGTCGCATATGAGGCGGTGAGCGGGAAGGCCGAAGTTCCGCTGTAGCGCAGACAGGCGAGCAGCGGCAGGATGTGAACGCTGAAGCGCGCACAGACAGCCCGCACTTTATGCAGCAGCTCTGACATGTCTTGGAAGTTGTGAATGAACTTCTGCACCACCAAATTCAGCACATGCGCCAGGCAAGGGATGTGCGTCAAACCGGCTAGTCCCAGAGCTGCAACGAGATTTCGCCCATTATCGCACACCACCAGGCCGGGCTTGAGGCCCACCTTCAGAAACCACTGGTCGGTCTGTTGTTCAATACCCCGCCACAACTCCTGCGCGGTGTGGGGCCTGTCCCCCAAACATATGAGTTTCAGAATGGCCTGCTGACGTTTACCCCAGGCTGTGCTGAAGTTGGTGGTAAGGTGTGTGGCTGACTGGATGAGCTGGTGGAAGCAGAGGAGGAGGAAGCCAAGTAGGAGGCTACGGGAGGCAAAGAATGATGCCCTGCGAACCTTGGCGGCGGAAGGACGTGCGCCAAGGAACTCTCCGCCTGGGGCCCAGCCGCCACTACATTTACCCAGTGTGCAGTTAGGGAGATATAGCGTCCCTGGCCGTGCTTACTGGTCCACGTATCTGTGGTTAGGTGGACCTTGCCACAGATGGCGTTACGCAGTGCACACTTGATTTTATCGGATACTTGGTTGTGCAGGGAAGGCACGGCTGTCTTGGAGAAGTAGTGGCAGCTGGGAACAACATAGTGTGGGACAGCCATGGACATCAGCTGTTTGAAGCTGTCTGTGTCCACCAGGCTGAATGACAGCATTTCAAAGGCCAGTAGTTTAGAAATGCTGGCATTCAGGCCCAGGGCCTCGAGGGTGGCTAGGTGGGAATTTATGCTTTCTCTCCAAGGTTTGTGAGATGGAGAGCTGAATGCTGCCGTGTGACATGGTGGAGATGCTTGGTGACGCAGGTGGTGTTGTCGGTGGCACATCCTCTGTTTGGTGGGTGGCAGGTGCCAACATTCCTCCCGAGGCGGAGGAAGAGGCCGAGGCAGCAGCAGAAGAGGGAGCAGGGGGAGCCAGAGTGAGTTCCTTGCTTTTAAGGGGTTTACTCCACTGCAATTCATGCTTTGCATGTAGATGCCTGGTCATGCAGGTTGTGCCAAGGTTCAGAACGTTAATGCCTCGCTTCAGGCTCTGATGGCACAGCGTGCAAACCACTCGGTCTTGTCGTCAGCACATTGTTTAAAGAAGTGCCATGCTAGGGAACTCCTTGATTCTGCCTTTGGGGTGCTTGGTCCCTGGTGGCGGTGGCCAGTAGCAGGCGAACTCTCTTGAGGCGGCTGTTCTGCTTTTGCCCCTGCTCTCTCTTTTGCTACGCTGTTGGCTCTGTCTCACCACTGCCTCTTCCTCTGAACTATGAAAGTCAGTGGCACGACCTTCATTCCATGTGGGGTCTAGGAGCTCATCGTCCCCTGCATCGTCTTCCACACAGTCTTCCTCCCCGACCTTCTGTCTCGGTCTGCACACTGAAGAAAGACGCAGCAGTTGGCACCTGTGTTTCGTCATCATCAGAGACGTATGGACTCCGATGAGGTGGTATTCCCATGTCCTCATCATCAGGAAACATCAGTGGTTGTGCATCAGTGCATTCTATGTCTTCCACCACTAGGAAGGGCTTGGGTCGAATAGACGAAGATAAAGAAAATAGCGAATGTAGTGCTATATTCGCAATATTCATCTTATTCGAGTAGACCAACCAAGATAACCCATTAAATGAACCCAATATCATACTGCCCTTATGCGGTGCGATTCACGCGCATAGGTGATTGCCGATTTTCGCATGATGTAAAATACAGTTTACTACAAGAAGAGGCAGATTATACATCACAGTAACGATTCTCATTACTGATTTATAACTGTCCTCCGTATGTAAGATAGTTTGTGTAGTGCGAAAAATCGTCAATTACATATGCGCGTGAATCGCACTGCATAAGAGCAGTATACCATTAGGTTGGCTGTGCTGGGTCGAATATGAGAAGATAGCGAATATACTGCTATAGTCGCAATATTCGTCTATTCGAGTAGACCAAGATAACCCTTTGAATGAACACAATATCATACTCTATAATGCTGTGCGATTCACGCGCATATGTAATTGCCGATTTTTCGCATGAAATAAATTATCTTACATACAGAGGACAATTATAAATCAGTAATGAAAATTGTTATTGTGATGTATAATTTGCCTCTTTATGTAGGAAATAGAGATGAGCGAACACCTGGAAGTTCGGGTTCGGGAAGTTCGGCTGAACTTCCAAAATGTTCGGGTTCGGGATCCCAGCTCGACCCGAACCCGAACCCCATTGAAGTCTGTAAGGAAATTGGACCCTTCGCTAGGTACACCTGGTACCGGACTCCAGTGGTCAGCTTGGGTTAAGTCTTACTGGTACCAGGAGAGATATTTCTCAGTAGCAAATAAATGACAGACACAGGTATCACTGAGAAATACTTTAACTTTATTGAGGGTGGGGTAACATATATATAGCAAGGGGGACGGGGAGTCAACAACCAATAAGATGAAGACACACGTACTATAAGAAAAGTTACTGTTACAAAGATATTGACCTTTGCTACATTTCTTAGAAGTGAGGAACAAGATGAAAATACCGGATGCAGCCAGAACATCCACAGCTCAAGGCCTCAGACGCATAGCTTACAGTGTTAACCCTTCAAAGTCAATGGGGACCCGAACTTTTAGGCACTAAAAAGGCTGTAAAATAGTCCAGGAACGGGCTAGAGGGCTGCCAAAGGCAGCAAAATGTAGGTAAATCCCCTGCAAACAAATGTGGATAGGGAAATGAATTAAAATAAAATAAATAAAATTTAACCAATATCAATTGGAGAGAGGTCCCACTGCAAGGAATCATGCGTCATGTCATCCAACACTGGAGAAGGCCACTCAGTTATTTCAGCCCCAGCACCCAGACAGAGGAGAGATGTCCCACAGGAAGGAATCATGCGTCATATCACCCACCACTGGAGAAGGCCACTTTCAGTTATTTCAGCCCAGCACCCAGACCGAGGATACAGGTCCCACATCAAGGAATCATGCGTCATATCACCCACCACTGGAGAAGGCCACTTTCAGTTATTTCAGCCCAGCACCCAGACCAAGGATACAGGTCCCACATCAAGGAATCATGCGTCATATCACCCACCACTGGAGAAGGCCACTCAGTTATTTCGGCCCCAGCACCCAGACAGAGGAGAGAGGTCCCACAACAAGGAATCATGCGTCATATCACCCACCACTGGAAAAGACCACTTTCAGTTATTTCGATCCCAGCACCCAGACAGAGGAGAGATGTCCCACAGCAAGGAATCATGCGTCATATCACCCACCACTGGAGAAGGCCACTTTCAGTTATTTCGCATCAGCACCCAGACAGAGGAGAGGGTCCCACAGCAAGGAATAAGGCGTCATATCACCCACCACTAGAGAAGGCCACTTTCAGTTATTTCGACCCAGCACCCAGACCGAGGAGAGAGGTCCCACAGCAAGGAATCATGCGTCATTTCACCCACCACTAGAGAAGGCCACTTTCAGTTATTTAGGCCCCAGCACCCAGACAGAGGAGAGAGGTCCCACAGCAAGGAATCATGCGTCATATCACCCACCACTGGAGAAGGCCACTTTCAGTTATTTCGGCCCATCACCCAGACAGAGGAGAGGTTCATTCAACTTTGGGTTGCACCGCTAAGATCATGGTAAAGTTAAAAAAGTGAGGATTCAATAAAGAAGTGCCTCGGAGTACAAGAATACATGGTTGAGGGAGGCAGTTATAAATGTCTATTCTGCACAAGGGAGGCACAGGTCCTGTGGGATCCATGCCTGGTTCATTTTTATGAACATCAGCTTGTCCACGTTGGCTGTGGACAGGCGGCTGCGTTTGTCAGTAATGACGCCCCTGCCATGCTGAATACACGTTCAGACAAACGCTGGCCGCCGGGCAGGCCAGCACTTCCAAGGCATAAAATGCTAACTCTGGCCACGTGGACAATTTGGAGACCCAGAAGTTGAATGGGGCCGAACCATCAGTCAGTACGTGGAGGGTGTGCAGACGTACTGTTCAACCATGTTAGTGAAATGCTGCCTCCTGCTAACACGTTCCGTATCAGGTGGTGGTGCAGTTAGCTGTGGCGTGAAGACAAAACTTTTCCACATTTCTGCCATGCTAACCCTGCCCTCAGAGGAGCTGGCCGTGACACTGCTGCGTTGGCGACCTCTTGCTCCTCCTCTGCCTTCGCCTTGGGCTTCCAACGGTTCCCCTGTGACATTTGGAAATGCTCTCAGGAGCGCGTCTACCAGCGTGAGCTTGTACTCGCGCATCTTCCTATCACGCTCCAGTGCAGGAAGTAAGGTGGGCACATTGTCTTTGTACCGGGGATCCAGCAGGGTGGCAACCAGTAGTCCGCACACGTTAAAATGTGGGCAACTCTGCTGTCGCTGCGCAGGCACTGCAGCATGTAGTCGCTCATGTGTGCCAGGCTCCCCAGAGGTAAGGACAAGCTGTCCTCTGTGGGAGGCGTATCGTCATCGTCCTCCGTATCCCCCAGCCACGCACCAGTGATGGGCCTGAGCTGTGTCGGGTGCCACCCCGCTGTGAACCTGCTTCATCCTCATCCTCCTCCAGCTCCTCCCTCATCCTCCTCGTCTTCCAGTAGTGGGTCCTGGCTGGCCACATTTGTACCTGGCCTCTGCTGTTGCAAAAACCTCCCTCTGAGCCACTTCTAACAGACTGGCCTGAAAGTGCTAAAATTGACCCCTCATCCTCCTACTCCTCCTGGGCCACCTCCTCTTCCATCATCTCCCTAAGCGTTTTCTCAAGGAGACATAGAAGTGGTATTGTAACGCTGATAACGGTGTCATCGGCACTGGCCATGTTGGTGGAGTACTCAAAACAGCGCAACAGGGCACACAGGTCTCGCATGGAGGCCCAATCATTGGTGGTGAAGTGGTGCTGTTCCACAGTGCGACTGACGCGTGCGTGCTGCAGCTGAAACTCCACTATGGCCTGCTGCTGCTCGCACAGTCTCTCCAGCATGTGCAAGGTGGAGTTCCACCTGGTGGGCACGTCGCATATGAGGCGGTGAGCGGGAAGGCCGAAGTTCCGCTGTAGCGCAGACAGGCGAGCAGCGGCAGGATGTGAACGCTGGAAGCGCGCACAGACAGCCCGCACTTTATGCAGCAGCTCTGACATGTCTTGGAAGTTGTGAATGAACTTCTGCACCACCAAATTCAGCACATGCGCCAGGCAAGGGATGTGCGTCAAACCGGCTAGTCCCAGAGCTGCAACGAGATTTCGCCCATTATCGCACACCACCAGGCCGGGCTTGAGGCCCACCGGCAGAAACCACTGGTCGGTCTGTTGTTCAATACCCCGCCACAACTCCTGCGCGGTGTGGGGCCTGTCCCCAAACATATGAGTTTCAGAATGGCCTGCTGACGTTTACCCCAGGCTGTGCTGAAGTTGGTGGTGAAGGTGTGTGGCTGACTGGATGAGCTGGTGGAAGCAGAGGAGGAGGAAGCCGAGTAGGAGAGGAGGCTACAGGAGGCAAAGAATGATGCCCTGCGATCCTTGGCGGCGGAAGGACGTGCGCCAAGGAACTCTCCGCCTGGGGCCCAGCCGCCACTACATTTACCCAGTGTGCAGTTAGGAGATATAGCGTTCCTGGCCGTGCTTACTGGTCCACGTATCTGTGGTTAGGTGGACCTTGCCACAGATGGCGTTACGCAGTGCACACTTGATTTTATCGGATACTTGGTTGTGCAGGGAAGGCACGGCTGTCTTGGAGAAGTAGTGGCAGCTGGGAACAACATAGTGTGGGACAGCCATGGACATCAGCTGTTTGAAGCTGTCTGTGTCCACTCAGGCTGAATGACAGCATTTCAAAGGCCAGTAGTTTAGAAATGCTGGCATTCAGGCCCAGGGCTCGAGGGGTGGCTAGGTGGGAATTTATGCTTTCTCTCCAAGGTTTGTGAGATGGAGAGCTGAATGCTGCCGTGTGACATGGTGGAGATGCTTGGTGACGCAGGTGGTGTTGTCGGTGGCACATCCTCTGTTTGGTGGGTGGCAGGTGCCAACATTCCTCCCGAGGCGGAGGAAGAGGCCGAGGCAGCAGCAGAAGAGGGAGCAGGGGGAGCCAGAGTGAGTTCCTTGCTTTTAAGGGGTTTACTCCACTGCAATTCATGCTTTGCATGTAGATGCCTGGTCATGCAGGTTGTGCCAAGGTTCAGAACGTTAATGCCTCGCTTCAGGCTCTGATGGCACAGCGTGCAAAACCACTCGGTCTTGTCGTCAGCACATTGTTTAAAGAAGTGCCATGCTAGGGAACTCCTTGATTCTGCCTTTGGGGTGCTTGGTCCCTGGTGGCGGTGGCCAGTAGCAGGCGAACTCTCTTGGAGGCGGCTGTTCTGCTTTTGCCCCTGCTCTCTCTTTGCTACGCTGTTGGCTCTGTCTCACCACTGCCTCTTCCTCTGAACTATGAAAGTCAGTGGCACGACCTTCATTCCATGTGGGGTCCAGGAGCTCATCGTCCCCTGCATCGTCTTCCACACAGTCTTCCTCCCCGACCTTCTGTCTCGGTCTGCACACTGAAGAAAGACGCAGCAGTTGGCACCTGTGTTTCGTCATCATCAGAGACGTGCGGACTCCGATGAGGTGGTATTCCCATGTCCTCATCATCAGGAAACATCAGTGGTTGTGCATCAGTGCATTCTATGTCTTCCACCACTAGGAAGGGCTAGGTGGATGCCCTTGGGAAACCCTGCCAGCAGATTCTTCAAACAGCATATGAGACTGCTGCATAACTTGAGGCTCAGACAGTTTCCCTGATATGCATAGGGGTGATGTGACAGACTGATGGGCTTGGTTTTCAGGTGCCACCTGTGCGCTTTCTGCAGAAGACTGGGTGGGAGATAATGTTGTGAACATGCTGGATCCACTGTCGGCCACCCAATTGACTAGCGCCTGTACCTGCTCAGGCCTTACCATCCTTAGAACAGCATTGGGCCACACCAAATATTGCTGTAACTTCTGGCGGGTACTGGAACCTGAGGTAGTTGGTTCACTAGGACGTGTGGCTGTGGCAGAATGGCCACGTCCTCTCCCAGCACAAGAGTGTACACTAACACCACCACGACCGCGTCCGCGTCCCTTACTAGATGTTTTCCTCATTGTTACCGTTCACCAAGCACCACAAAAAGAAAAAAAATATTTGGCCCAATGTATTGATTTCAAATTCAGGCCTTTTTTTACAGGCACCTAACACTATCTGCCTATTTATTTATGTAGCGTATTACACTAATCCAGGCACAGCAGTAACCACTGATTTAGGGGAATATCTCTTCTAGGCTAGTATTTAGGCCTTGGATAAAAGGTATCCTATTATGGACATATTTACAATTGGCCTGCAACAGCTCGAACACCAGATTCAGGGTATTGCTATTTTGGCAATTGAATTTAACCCCAGAACAAAATATATGTTTTGGCGGACACTATTATATTTTGCCAGCCACAGCTGAAACCACTGATTTATGGTATTGCTATTTTGGCAATTGAATTTCACCCCAGAACAAAATATATGTTTTGACGGACACTATGAATCTTGGCCTGCAACAGCTGGGACACCAGATTCAGGGTATTGCTATTTTGGCAATTGAATGTCACCCCAGAACAAAATATATGTTTTTACGAACACTATGAATACTGGCCTGCAACAGCTGGGACACCAGATTCAGGGTATTGCAATTTTGGCAATTGAATGTCACCCCAGAACAAAATATATGTTTTTACGGACACTATTAATCCTGTCCTGCAACAGCTGGGACACCAGATTCAGGGTATTGCTATTTTGGCAATTGAATTTCACCCCAGAACAAAATATATGTTTTTGACGGACACTATGAATCCTGGTCTGCAACAGCTGGGACACCAGATTCAGGGTATTGCTATTTTGGCAATTGAATGTCACCCCTGAACAAAATATATGTTTTGACGGACACTATGAATCGTGGCCTGCAACAGCTGGGACACCAGATTCAGGGTATTGCTATTTTGGCAATTGAATGTCACCCCAGAACAAAATATATGATTTTGCGGACACTATGAATCCTGGCCTGCAACAGCTGGGACACCAGATTCAGGGTATTGCTATTTTGGCAATTGAATTTCACCCCAGAACAAAATATATGTTTTTACGGACACTATGAATCCTGGCCTGCAACAGCTGGGACACCAGATTCAGGGTATTGCTATTTTGGCAATTGAATGTCACCCCAGAACAAAATATATGTTTTGGCGGACACTATGAATCCTGGCTTGCAACAGCTGGGACACCAGATTTAGTGTATTGCTATTTTGGCAATTGAATTTCACTCCAGAACAAAATATATTTTTGGCGGACACTATGAATCTTGACCTGCAACAGCTGGGACACCAGATTCAGGGTATTGCTATTTTGGAAATTTAAGGTCACCCCAGAACAAAATATATGTTTTGACGGACACTATGAAACGTGGCCTGCAACAGCTGGGACACCAGATTCAGGGTATTGCTATTTTGGCAATTGAATGTCACCCCAGAACAAAATATATGTTTTGCGGACACTATGAATCCTGGCCTGCAACAGCTGGGACACCAGATTCAGGGTATTGCTATTTTGGCAATTGAATTTCACCCCAGAACAAAATATATGTTTTTACGGACACTATGAATCCTGGCCTGCAACAGCTGGGACACCAGATTCAGGGTATTGCTATTTTGGCAATTGAATGTCACCCCAGAACAAAATATATGTTTTGGCGGACACTATTATATCTTGGCCTGCAACAGCTGGGACCACTAGATTTATGGTATTGCTATTTTGGCAATTGAATTTCACCCCAGAACAAAATATATGTTTTGATGGACACTATGAATCTTGGCCTGCAACAGCTGGGACACCAGATTCAGGGTATTGCTATTTTGGCAATTGAATTTCACCCCAGAACAAAATATATGTTTTTGCGGACAGTATGAATCCTGGCCTGCAACAGCTGAGACACCAGATTCAGGGTATTGCTATTTTGGCAATTGAATTTCACCCCAGAACAAAATATATGTTTTGATGGACACTATGAAACGTGGCCTGCAACAGCTGAGACACCAGATTCAGGGTATTGCTATTTTGGCAATTTAATGTCACCCCAGAACAAAATATATGTTTTGACGGACACTATGAAACGTGGCCTGCAACAGCTGGGACACCAGATTCAGGATATTGCTATTTTGGCAATTGAATGTCACCCCAGAACAAAATATATGTTTTTACGGACACTATGAATCCTGGCCTGCAACAGCTGGGACACCAGATTTAGTGTATTGCTATTTTGGCAATTGAATTTCACCCCAGAACAAAATATATGTTTTTACGGACATTATGAAACGTAGCCTGCAACAGCTGGGACACCAGATTCAGGGTATTGCTATTTTGGCAATTGAATGTCACCCCAGAACAAAATATATGTTTTGGCGGACACTATGAATCTTGACCTGCAACAGCTGGGACACCAGATTCAGGGTATTGCTATTTTGGCAATTTAATGTCACCCCAGAACAAAATATATGTTTTGACGGACACTATGAAACGTGGCCTGCAACAGCTGGGACTACAGATTCAGGGTATTGCTATTTTGGCAATTGAATGTCACCCCAGAACAAAATATATGTTTTTGCGGACACTATGAATCCTGGCCTGCAACAGCTGGGAAACCAGAGTCAGGGTATTGCTATTTTAGCAATTTAATGTCACCCCAGAACAAGATATATGTTTTGGCGGACACTATAATATTTTGCCAGCCACAGCTGAAACCACTGATTTATGGTATTGCTATTTTGGCAATTGAATTTCACCCCAGAACAAAATATATGTTTTGGCGGACACTATGAATCTTGGCCTGCAACAGCTGGGACACCAGATTCAGGGTATTGCTATTTTGGCAATTGAATTTTACCCCAGAACAAAATATATGTTTTTGCGGACAGTATGAATCCTGGCCTGCAACAGCTGAGACACCAGATTCAGGGTATTGCTATTTTGGCAATTGAATTTCACCCCAGAAAAAAATATATGTTTTTGCGGACACTATGAATCCTGGCCTGCAACAGCTGGGACACCAGATTCAATGTATTGCTAATTTGGCAATTGAATGTCACCCCAGAACAAAATATATGTTTTTGTTGACACTATGAATCCTGGCCTGCAACAGCTGGGTCACCAGATTTAGTGTATTGCTATTTTGGCAATTGAATTTCACCCCAGAACAAAATATATTTTTTTACGGACATTATGAAACGTAGCCTGCAACAGCTGGGACACCAGATTCAGGGTATTGCTATTTTGGCAATTGAATGTCACCCCAGAACAAAATATATGTTTTGGCGGACACTATAAATCTTGACCTGCAACAGCTGGGACACCAGATTCAGGGAATTGCTATTTTGGCAATTGAATTTCACCCCAGAACAAAATATATGTTTTGACGGACACTATGAAACGTGGCCTGCAACTGCTGGGACACCAGATTCAGGGTATTGCTATTTTGCCAATTGAATGTCACCCCAGAACAAAATATATGTTTTTGCGGAAACTATGAAACGTGGCCTGCAACAGCTTGGACACCAGATTAAGGGTATTGCTATTTTGGCAATTGAATTTCACCCCAGAACAAAATATATGTTTTTACGGACACTATGAATCCTGTCCTGCAACAGCTGGGACACCAGATTCAGGGTATTGCTATTTTGGCAATTGAATTTCACCCCAGAACAAAATATATGTTTTGCGGACACTATGAATCCTGGTCTGCAACAGCTGGGACACCAGATTCAGGGTATTGCTATTTTGGCAATTGAATGTCACCCCTAGAACAAAATATATGTTTTGGCAGACACTATTATATTTTGCCAGCCACAGCTGAAACCACTGATTTATGGTATTGCTATTTTGGCAATTGAATTTCACCCCAGAACAAAATATATGTTTTGGCGGACTTTATGAATCTTGGCCTGCAACAGCTGGGACACCAGATGCAGGGTATTGCTATTTTGGCAATTGAATTTCACCCCAGAACAAAATATATGTTTTTGCGGACAGTATGAATCCTGGCCTGCAACAGCTGAGACACCAGATTCAGGGTATTGCTATTTTAGCAATTGAATTTCACCCCAGAACAAAATATATTTTTGACGGACACTATGAAACGTGGCCTGCAACAGCTGAGACGCCAGATTCAGGGTATTGCTATTTTGGCAATTTAATGTCACCCCAGAACAAAATATATGTTCTGACGGACACTATGAAACGTGGCCTGTAACAGCTGGGACACCAGATTCAGGGTATTGCTATTTTGGCAATTGAATGTCACCCCAGAACAAAATATATGTTTTTAAGGACACTATGAATCCTGGCCTGCAACAGCTGGGACACCAGATTAAGGGTATTGCTATTTTGGCAATTGAATGTCACCCCAGAACAAAATATATGTTTTGACGGACACTATGAAACTTGGCCTGCAACAGCTGAGACACCAGATTCAGAGTATTGCTATTTTAGCAATTGAATGTCACACCAGAACAAAATATATGTTTTGACGGACACTATGAAACGTGGCCTGCAACAGCTGGTACACCAGATTAAGAGTATTGATATTTTGGCAATTGAATGTCACCCCACAACAAAATATATGTTTTTGCGGACACTATGAATCCTGTCCTGCAACAGCTGGGACACCAGATTCAGGGTATTGCTATTTTGGCAATTGAATTTCACCCCAGAACAAAATATATGTTTTTGCGGACACTATGAATCCTGGCCTGCAACAGCTGGGACACCAGATTCAGGGTATTGCTATTTTGGCAATTGAATGTCACCCCAGAACAAAATATATGTTTTGGCGAACACTATTATATTTTGCCAGCCACAGCTGAAACCACTGATTTATGGTATTGCTATTTAGGCAATTGAATTTCACCCCAGAACAAAATATATGTTTTGGCGGACACTATGAATCTTGGCCTTCAACAGCTGGGACACCAGATTCAGGGTATTGCTATTTTGGCAACTGAATTTCACCCCAGAACAAAATATTTATTTTTGAGGACAGTATGAATCCTGGCCTGCTACAGCTGAGACACCAGATTCAGGGTATTGCTATTTTGGCAATTGAATTTCACCCCAGAACAAAATATATGTTTTGACGGACACTATGAAACGTGGCCTGCAACAGCTGAGACACCAGATTCAGGGTATTGCTATTTTGGCAATTGAATTTCACCCCAGAAAAAAATATATGTTTTGCGGACACTATGAATCCTGGCCTGCAACAGCTGGGACACCAGATTAAGGGTATTGCTATTTTGGCAATTGAATGTCACCCCAGAACAAAATATATGTTTTTGCGGACACTATGAATCCTGTCCTGCAACAGCTTAGACACCAGATTCAGGGTATTGCTATTTTGGCAATTGAATGTCACCCCAGAACAAAATATATGTTTTGGCGGACACTATGAATCTTGACCTGCAACAGCTGGGACACCAGATTCAGGGTATTGCTATTTTGGCAATTGAATGTCACCCCAGAACAAAATATATGTTTTGGCGGACACTATGAATCTTGACCTGCAACAGCTGGGACACCAGATTCAGAGTATTGCTATTTTGGCAATTTAATGTCACCCCAGAACAAAATATATGTTTTGACGGACACTATGAAACGTGGCCTGCAAAAGCTGGGACACCAGATTCAGGGTATTGCTATTTTGGCAATTGAATGTCACCCCAGAACAAAATATATGTTTTTGCGGACACTATGAATCGTGGCCTGCAACAGCTGGGACACCAGATTCAGGGTATTGCTATTTTGGCAATTGAATGTCACCCCAGAACAAAATATATGTTTTTGTGGACACTATGAATCCTGTCCTGCAACAGCTGGGACACCAGATTCAGGGTATTGCTATTTTAGCAATTGAATTTCACCCCAGAACAAAATATATGTTTTGACGGACACTATGAAACGTGGCCTGCAACAGCTGAGACACCAGATTCAGGGTATTGCTATTTTGGCAATTTAATGTCACCCTAGAACAAAATATATGTTTTGACGGACACTATGAAGCGTGGCCTGCAACAGCTGGGACAACAGATTCAGGGTATTGCTATTTTGGCAATTGAATGTCACCCCAGAACAAAATATATGTTTTTACGGACACTATGAATCCTGGCCTGCAACAGCTGGGACACCAGATTCAGGGTATTGCTATTTTGGCAATTGAATGTCACCCCAGAACAAAATATATGTTTTGACGGACACTATGAAACTTGGCCTGCAACAGCTGAGACACCAGATTCAGGGTATTGCTATTTTAGCAATTGAATGTCACCCCAGAACAAAATATATGTTTTGACGGACACTATGAAATGTGGCCTGCAACAGCTGGGACACCAGATTCAGAGGTATTGCTATTTTGGCAATTGAATGTCACCCCACAACAAAATATATGTTTTCGCGGACACTATGAATCCTGTCCTGCAACAGCTGGGACACCAGATTCAGGGTATTGCTATTTTGGCAATTGAATTTCACCCCAGAACAAAATATATGTTTTTGCGGACACTATGAATCCTGGCCTGCAACAGCTGGGACACCAGATTCAGGGTATTGCTATTTTGGCAATTGAATGTCACCCCAGAACAAAATATATGTTTTGAGGGACACTATGAAACATGGCCTGCAACAACTGGGACACCAGATTCAGGGTATTGCTATTTTGGCAATTGAATTTCACCCCAGAGCAAAATATATGTTTTTGCGGACACTATGAATCCTGGCCTGCAACAGCTGGGACACCAGATTCAGGGTATTGCTATTTTGGCAATTGAATGTCACCCCAGAACAAAATATATGTTTTGAGGGACACTATGAAACATGGCCTGCAACAGCTGGGACACCAGATTCAGGGTATTGATATTTTGGCAATTGAATGTCACCCCAGAACAAAATATATTTTTTTGCGGACACTATGAATCCTGGCCTGCAACAGCTGGGACACCAGATTTAGTGTATTGCTATTTTGGCAATTGAATTTCACCCCAGAACAAAATATATGTTTTTGCGGACACTATAATATTTTGCCTGCCACAGCTGAAACCACTGATTTATGGTATTGCTATTTTAGCAATTGAATTTCACCCCAGAACAAAATATATGTTTTGGCGGACACAATGAATCTTGGCCTGCAACAGCTGGGACACCAGATTCAGGGTATTGCTATTTTGGCAATTGAATTTCACCCCAGAACAAAATATATGTTTTTGCGGACAGTATGAATCCTGGCCTGCAACAGCTGAGACACCAGATTCAGGGTATTGCTATTTTGGCAATTGAATTTCACCCCAGAAAAAAATATGTTTTTCCGGACACTATGAATCCTGGCCTGCAACAGCTGGGACACCAGATTCAGGGTATTGCTATTTTGGCAATTGAATGTCACCACAGAACAAAATATATGTTTTTGCGGACCCTATGAATCCTGGCCTGCAACAGCTGGGACACCAGATTTAGCGTATTGCTATTTTGTCAATTGAATTTCACCCCAGAACAAAATATATGTTTTGACGGACACTATGAAACGTGGCCTGCAACAGCTGGGACACCAGATTCAGGGTATTGCTATTTTGGCAATTGAATGTCACCCCTGAACAAAATATATGTTTTGGCGGACACTATTATATTTTGCCAGCCACAGCTGAAACCACTGATTTATGGTATTGCTATTTTGGCAATTGAATTTCACCCCAGAACAAAATATATGCTTTGGCGGACACTATGAATCTTGGCCTGCAACAGCTGGGACACCAGATTCAGGGTATTGCTATTTTGGCAATTGAATTTCACCCCAGAACAAAATATATGTTTTTGCGGACAGTATGAATCCTGGCCTGCAACAGCTGAGACACCAGATTCAGGATATTGCTATTTTAGCAATTGAATTTAACCCCAGAACAAAATATATTTTTTGACGGACACTATGAAACGTGGCCTGCAACAGCTGAGACGCCAGATTCAGGGTATTGCTATTTTGGCAATTTAATGTCACCCCAGAACAAAATATATGTTTTGACGGACACTATGAAACGTGGCCTGTAACAGCTGGGACACCAGATTCAGGGTATTGCTATTTTGGCAATTGAATGTCACCCCAGAACAAAATATATGTTTTTAAGGACACTATGAATCCTGGCCTGCAACAGCTGGGACACCTGATTAAGGGTATTGCTATTTTGGCAATTTAATGTCACCCCGGAACAAAATATATGTTTTGACGGACACTATGAAAAGTGGCCTGCAACAGCTGGGACACCAGATTCAGGGTATTGCTATTTTGGCAATTGAATGTCACCCCAGAACAAAATATATGTTATGGCGGACACTATGAATCTTGACCTGCAACAGCTGGGACACCAGATTCAGGGTATTGCTATTTTGGCAATTTAATGTCACCCCGGAACAAAATATATGTTTTGACGGACACTATGAAACGTGGCCTGCAACAGCTGGGACACCAGATTCAGGGTATTGCTATTTTGGCAATTGAATGTCACCCCAGAACAAAATATATGTTTTTGCGGACACTATGAAACGTGGCCTGCAACAGCTGGGACACCAGATTAAGGGTATTCCTATTTTGGCAATTGAATGTCACCCCAGAACAAAATATATGTTTTTGCGGACACTATGAATCCTGTCCTGCAACAGCTGGGACACCAGATTCAGGGTATTGCTATTTTGGCAATTGAATTTCACCCCAGAACAAAATATATGTTTTTGCGGACACTATGAATTCTGACCTTCAACAGCTGGGACACCAGATTCAGGGTATTGCTATTTTGGCAATTGAATTGAACCCCCGAACAAAATATATGTTTTGGCGGACACTATTATATTTTGCCAGCCACAGCTGAAACCACTGATTTATGGTATTGCTATTTTGGCAATTGAATTTCACCCCAGAACAAAATATATGTTTTGGCGGACACTATGAATCTTCGCCTGCAACAGCTGGGACACCAGATTCAGGGTATTGCTATTTTAACAATTGAATTTAACCCCAGAACAAAATATAGGTTTTGACGGACACTATGAAACGTGGCCTGCAACAGCTGGGACACCAGATTCAGGGTATTGCTATTTTGGCAATTAAATGTCACCCCAGAACAAAATATATGTTTTTACGGACACTATGAATCCTGGCCTGCAACAGCTGGGACACCAGATTCAGGGTATTGCTATTTTGGCAATTGAATGTCACCCCAGAACAAAATATATGTTTTGACGGACACTATGAAACGTGGCCTGCAACAGCTGAGACACCAGATTCAGGGTATTGCTATTTTGGCAATTGAATGTCACCCCAGAACAAAATATATGTTTTGACGGACACTATGAAACGTGGCCTGCAACAGCTGCGGACACCAGATTCAGGGTATTGCTATTTTGGCAATTGAATGTCACCCCAGAACAAAATATATGTTTTTGCGGACACTATGAATCCTGGCCTGCAACAGCTGGGACACCAGATTCAGGGTATTGCTATTTTGGCAATTGAATGTCACCCCAGAACAAAATATATGTTTTTGACGGACACTATGAATCCTGGCCTGCAACAGCTGGGACACCAGATTCAGGGTATTGCTATTTTGGCAATTGAATGTCACCCCAGAACAAAATATATGTTTTTGAGGACACTATGATATTTTGGCCTGCCACAGCTGAGACCACTAGATTTAGTGGTATTGCTATTTTGGCAATTGAATTTCACCCCAGAACAAAATATATGTTTTGGCGGACACTATGAATCTTGGCCTGCAACAGCTGGGACACCAGATTCAGGGTATTGCTATTTTGGCAACTGAATTTCACCCCAGAACAAAATATATGTTTTTGCGGACAGTATGAATCCCTGCCTGCAACAGCTGAGACACCAGATTCAGGGTATTGCTATTTTGGCAATTGAATTTCACCCCAGAACAAAATATATGTTTTGACGGACACTATGAAACGTGGCCTGCAACAGCTGAGACACCAGATTAGGGGTATTGCTATTTTGGCAATTTAATGCCACCCCAGAACAAAATATATGTTTTGACGGACACAATGAAACGTGGCCTGCAACAGCTGGGACACCAGATTCAGGGTTTTGCTATTTTGGCAATTGAATATCACCCCATAACAAAATATATGTTTTTGCGGACACTATGAATCCTGACCTGCAACAGCTGGGACACCAGATTTAGTGTATTGCTATTTTGGCAATTGAATTTCACCCCAGAACAAAATATATTTTTTTACGGACATTATGAAACGTAGCCTGCAACAGCTGGGACACCAGATTCAGGGTATTGCTATTTTGGCAATTGAATGTCACCCCAGAACAAAATATATGTTTTGGCGGACACTATGAATCTTGACCTGCAACAGCTGGGACACCAGATTCAGGGTATTGCTATTTTGGCAATTTAATGTCACCCCAGAACAAAATATATGTTTTGACGGACACTATGAAACGTGGCCTGCAACTGCTGGGACACCAGATTCAGGGTATTGCTATTTTGGCAATTGAATGTCACCCCAGAACAAAATATATGTTTTGCGGACACTATGAAACATGGCCTGCAACATCTGGGACACCAGATTAAGGGTATTGCTATTTTGGCAATTGAATGTCACCCCAGAACAAAATATATGTTTTGACGGACACTATGAAACGTGGCCTGCAACAGCTGAGACACCAGATTCAGGGTATTGCTTTTTTGGCAATTGAATTTCTCCCCCGAACAAAATATATGTTTTTGCGGACACTATGAATCCTGGCCTGCAACAGCTGGGACACCAGATTCAGGGTATTGCAATTTTGGCAATTGAATGTCACCCCAGAACAAAATATATGTTTTTACGGACACTATTAATCCTGTCCTGCAACAGCTGGGACACCAGATTCAGGGTATTGCTATTTTGGCAATTGAATTTCACCCCAGAACAAAATATATGTTTTTGCGGACACTATGAATCCTGGTCTGCAACAGCTGGGACACCAGATTCAGGGTATTGCTATTTTGGCAATTGAATGTCACCCCTGAACAAAATATATGTTTTGGCGAACACTATTATATTTTGCCAGCCACAGCTGAAACCACTGATTTATGGTATTGCTATTTTGGCAATTGAATTTCACCCCAGAACAAAATATTTGCTGTGGCGGACACTATGAATCTTGGCCTGCAACAGCTGGGACACCAGATTCAGGGTATTGCTATTTTGGCAATTGAATTTCACCCCAGAACAAAATATATGTTTTTGCGGACAGTATGAATCCTGGCCTGCAACAGCTGAGACACCAGATTCAGGATATTGCTATTTTAGCAATTGAATTTCACCCCAGAACAAAATATATTTTTTGACGGACACTATGAAACGTGGCCTGCAACAGCTGAGACGCCAGATTCAGGGTATTGCTATTTTGGCAATTTAATGTCACCCCAGAACAAAATATATGTTTTGACGGACACTATGAAACGTGGCCTGTAACAGCTGGGACACCAGATTCAGGGTATTGCTATTTTGGCAATTGAATGTCACCCCAGAACAAAATATATGTTTTTAAGGACACTATGAATCCTGGCCTGCAACAGCTGGGACACCTGATTAAGGGTATTGCTATTTTGGCAATTGAATGTCACCCCAGAACAAAATATATGTTTTTGCCGACACTATTAATCCTGTCCTGCAACAGCTGGGACACCAGATTCAGGGTATTGCTATTTTGGCAATTGAATTTCACCCCAGAACAAAATATATGTTTTTGCGGACACTATGAATCCTGGCCTGCAACAGCTGGGACACCAGATTCACGGTATTGCTATTTTGGCAATTTAATGTCACCCCAGAACAAAATATATGTTTTGGCGGACACTATAATATTTTGCCAGCCACAGCTGAAACCACTGATTTATAGTATTGCTATTTTGGCAATTGAATTTCTCCCCAGAACAAAATATATGTTTTGGCGGACACTATGAATCTTGGCCTGCAACAGCTGGGACACCAGATTCAGGGTATTGCTATTTTGGCAATTGAATTCCACCCCAGAACAAAATATATGTTTTTGCGGACAGTATGAATCCTGGCCTGCAACAGCTGAGACATCAGATTCAGGGTATTGCTATTTTGGCAATTGAATTTCACCCCAGAAAAAAATATATGTTTTTGCGGACACTATGAATCCTGGCCTGCAACAGCTGGGACACCAGATTCAGGGTATTGCTATTTTGGCAATTGAATGTCACCCCAGAACAAAATATATGTTTTTGCGGTCACTATGAATCCTGGCCTGCAACAGCTGGGACACCAGATTTAGCGTATTGCTATTTTGGCAATTGAATTTAACCCCAGAACAAAATATATGTTTTGGCGGACACTATGAATCTTGGCCTGCAACAGCTGGGACACCAGATTCAGGGTATTGCTATTTTGGCAATTGAATTCCACCCAAGAACAAAATATATGTTTTTGCGGACAGTATGAATCCTGGCCTGCAACAGCTGGGACACCAGATTCAGGGTATTGCTATTTTGGCAATTGAATTTCACCCCGAACAAAATATATGTTTTTGCGGACACTATAAATCCTGGCCTGCAACAGCTGGGACACCAGATTCAGGGTATTGCTATTTTAGCAATTGAATGTCACCCCAGAACAAAATATATGTTTTGGAGGACACTATTATATTTTGCAAGCCACAGCTGAAACCACTGATTTATGGTATTGCTATTTTGGCAATTGAATATCACCCCAGAACAAAATATATGTTTTGACGGACACTATGAATCTTGGCCTGCAACAGCTGGGACACCAGATTCAGGGTATTGCTATTTTGGCAACTGAATTTCACCCCAGAACAAAATATATGTTTTTGCGGACAGTATGAATCCCTGCCTGCAACAGCTGAGACACCAGATTCAGGGTATTGCTATTTTGGCAATTGAATTTCACCCCAGAACAAAATATATGTTTTGACGGACACTATGAAACATGGCCTGCAACAGCTGAGACACCAGATTAGGGTATTGCTATTTTGGCAATTTAATGCCACCCCAGAACAAAATATATGTTTTGACGGACACTATGAAACGTGGCCTGCAACAGCTGGGACACCAGATTCAGGGTTTTGCTATTTTGGCAATTGAATATCACCCCATAACAAAATATATGTTTTTGCGGACACTATGAATCCTGACCTGCAACAGCTGGGACACCAGATTTAGTGTATTGCTATTTTGGCAATTGAATTTCACCCCAGAACAAAATATATTTTTTTACGGACATTATGAAACGTAGCCTGCAACAGCTGGGACACCAGATTCAGGGTATTGCTATTTTGGCAATTGAATGTCACCCCAGAAAAAAATATATGTTTTTGCGGACACTATGATTCTTGACCTGCAACAGCTGGGACACCAGATTCAGGGTATTGCTATTTTGGCAATTTAATGTCACCCCAGAACAAAATATATGTTTTGACGGACACTATAAAACGTGGCCTGCAACAGCTGGGACACCAGATTCAGGGTATTGCTATTTTGGCATTTGAATTTCACCCCAGAACAGAATATATGTTTTTGCGGACACTATGAATCCTGGCCTGCAACAGCTGGGACACCAGATTAAGGGTATTGCTATTTTGGCAATTGAATGTCACCCCAGAACAAAATATATGTTTTGACGGACACTATGAAACGTGGCCTGCAACAGCTGAGACACCAGATTCAGGGTATTGCTTTTTGGCAATTGAATTTCTCCCCGAACAAAATATATGTTTTTGCGGACACTATGAATCCTGGCCTGCAACAGCTGGGACACCAGATTCAGGGTATTGCTATTTTGGCAATTGAATGTCACCCCAGAACAAAATATATGTTTTGGAGGACACTATTATATTTTGCAAGCCACAGCTGAAACCACTGATTTATGGTATTGCTATTTTGGCAATTGAATTTCACCCCAGAACAAAATATATGTTTTGGCGAACACTATGAATCTTGGCCTGCAACAACTGGGACACCAGATTCAGGGTATTGCTATTTTGGCAACTGAATTTCACCCCAGAACAAAATATATGTTTTTGCGGACAGTATGAATCCTGGCCTGCAACAGCTGAGACACCAGATTCAGGGTATTGCTATTTTGGCAATTGAATTTCACCCCAGAACAAAATATATGTTTTGGCGGACACTATGAAACATGGCCTGCAACAGCTGGGACACCAGATTAAGGGTATGGCTATTTTGGCAATTGAATGTCACCCCAGAACAAAATATATGTTTTTGCGGACACTATTAATCCTGTCCTGCAACAGCTGGGACACCAGATTCAGGGTATTGCTATTTTGGCAATTGAATTTCACCCCAGAACAAAATATATGTTTTTGCGGACACTATGAATCCTGGCCTGCAACAGCTGGGACACCAGATTCAGGGTATTGCTATTTTGGCAATTTAATGTCACCCCAGAACAAAATATATGTTTTGGCGGACACTATAATATTTTGCCAGCCACAGCTGAAACCACTGATTTATGGTATTGCTATTTTGGCAATTGAATTTCACCCCAGAACAAAATATATGTTTTGGCGGACACTATGAATCTTGGCCTGCAACAGCTGGGACACCAGATTCAGGGTATTGCTATTTTGGCAATTGAATTTCACCCCAGAACAAAATATATGTTTTTGTGGACAGTATGAATCCTGTCCTGCAACAGCTGGGACACCAGATTCAGGGTATTGCTATTTTGGCAATTGAATTTCACCCCTGAACAAAATATATGTTTTTGCGGACACTATGAATCCTGGCCTGCAACAGCTGGGACACCAGATTCAGGGTATTGCTATTTTGGTAATTTAATGTCACCCCAGAACAAAATATTTGTTTTGGCGGACACTATAATATTTTGCCAGCCACAGCTGAAACCACTGATTTATGGTATTGCTATTTTGGCAATTGAATTTCACCCCAGAACAAAATATATGTTTTGGCGGACACTATGAATCTTGGCCTGCAACAGCTGGGACACCAGATTCAGGGTATTGCTATTTTGGCAATTGAATTTCACCCCAGAACAAAATATATGTTTTTGCGGACAGTATGAATCCTGTCCTGCAACAGCTGAGACACCAGATTCAGGGTATTGCTATTTTAACAATTGAATTTCACCCCAGAACAAAATATATTTTTTGACGGACACTATGAAACGTGGCCTGCAACAGCTGAGACACCAGATTCAGGATATAGCTATTTTGGCAATTTAATGTCACCCCAGAACAAAATATATGTTTTGACGGACACTATGAAACGTGTCCTGCAACAGCTGGGACACCAGATTCAGGGTATTGCTATTTTGGCAATTGAATGTCACCCCAGAACAAAATATATGTTTTTACGGACACTATGAATCCTGGCCTGCAACAGCTGGGACACCAGATTAAGGTTATTGCTATTTTGGCAATTGAATGTCACCCCAGAACAAAATATATTTTTTGACGGACTCTATGAAACGTGGCCTGCAACAGCTGGGACACCAGATTAAGGGTATTGCTATTTTGGCAATTGAATTTCACCCCAGAACAAAATATATGTTTTTGCGGACACTATGAAACGTGGCCTGCAACAGCTGGGACACCAGATTAAGGGTATTGCTATTTTGGCAATTGAATGTCACCCCAGAACAAAATATATGTTTTTGCGGACACTATGAATCCTGTCCTGCAACAGCTGGGACACCAGATTCAGGGTATTGCTATTTTGGCAATTGAATGTCACCCCAGAACAAAATATATGTTTTTGCGGACACTATGAATCCTGGCCTGCAACAGCTGGGACACCAGATTCAGGGTATTGCTATTTTGGCAATTGAATTTCACCCCAGAACAAAATATATGTTTTTGCAGACAGTATGAATCCTGGCCTGCAACAGCTGAGACACCAGATTCAGGGTATTGCTATTTTAGCAATTGAATTTCACCCCAGAACAAAATATATTTTTTGACGGACACTATGAAACGTGGCCTGCAACAGCTGAGACACCAGATTCAGGGTATTGCTATTTTGGCAATTTAATGTCACCCCAGAACAAAATATAGGTTTTGACGGACACTATGAAACGTGGCCTGCAACAGCTGGGACACCAGATTAAGGGTATTGCTATTTTGGCAATTAAATGTCACCCCAGAACAAAATAGATGTTTTTACGGACACTATGAATCCTGGCCTGCAACAGCTGGGACACCAGATTAAGGGTATTGCTATTTTGGCAATTGAATGTCACCCCAGAACAAAATATATGTTTTTGCGGACACTATGAATCTTGGCCTGCAACAGCTGGGACACCAGATTCAGGGTATTGCTATTTTGGCAACTGAATTTTACCCCAGAACAAAATATATGTTTTTGCGGACAGTATGATTCCCTGCCTGCAACAGCTGAGACACCAGATTCAGGGTATTGCTATTTTGGCAATTGAATTTCACCCCAGAACAAAATATATGTTTTGACGGACACTATGAAACTTGGCCTGCAACAGCTGAGACACCAGATTAGGGGTATTGCTATTTTGGCAATTTAATGCCACCCCAGAACAAAATATATGTTTTGACGGACACTATGAAACGTGGCCTGCAACAGCTGGGACACCAGATTCAGGGTTTTGCTATTTTGGCAATTGAATGTCACCCCATAACAAAATATATGTTTTTGCGGACACTATGAATCCTGACCTGCAACAGCTGGGACACCAGATTTAGTGTATTGCTATTTTGGCAATTGAATTTCACCCCAGAACAAAATATATTTTTTTACGGACATTATGAAACGTAGCCTGCAACAGCTGGGACACCAGATTCAGGGTATTGCTATTTTGGCAATTGAATGTCAGACCACAGCAAAATATATGTTTTGGCGGACACTATTATATTTTGCCAGCCACAGCTGAAACCACTGATTCATGGTATTGCTATTTTGGCTATTGAATTTCACCCCAGAACAAAATATATGTTTTGGCGGACACTATGAATCTTGGCCTGCAACAGCTGGGACACCAGATTCAGGGTATTGCTATTTTGACAATTTAATGTCACCCCAGAACAAAATATATGTTTTGAAGGACAACATGAAACGTGGCCTGCAACAGCTGGGACACCAGATTCAGGGTATTGCTATTTTGGCAATTGAATGTCACCCCAGAACAAAATATATGTTTTTGCGGACACTATGAAGCGTGGCCTGCAACAGCTGGGACACCAGATTAAGGGTATTGCTATTTTGGCAATTAAATGTCACCCCAGAACAAAATATATGTTTTTGCGGACACTATGAATCCTGTCCTGCAACAGCTGGGACACCAGATTCAGGTTATTGCTATTTTGGCAATTGAATTTCACCCCAGAACAAAATATATGTTTTTGCGGACACTATGAATCCTGGCCTGCAACAGCTGGTACACCAGATTCAGGGTATTGCTATTTTGGCAATTGAATGTCACCCCAGAACAAAATATATGTTTTGGCGGACACTATGAAACGTGGCCTGCAACAGCTGGGACACCAGATTCAGGGTATTGCTATTTTGGCAATTGAATTTCACCACAGAACAAAATATATGTTTTTGTGGACAGTATGAAACGTGGCCTGAAACAGCTGAGACACCAGATTCAGGGTATTGCTATTTTGGCAATTTAATGTCACCCCAGAACAAAATATATGTTTTGACGGACACTATGAAACGTGGCCTGCAACAGCTGAGACACCAGATTCAGGGTATTGCTATTTTGGCAATTTAATGTCACCCCAGAACAAAATATATGTTTTGACGGACACTATGAAACGTGGCCTGCAACAGCTGGGACACCAGATTCAGGGTATTGCTATTTTGGCAATTGAATGTCACCCCAGAACAAAATATATGTTTTTGCGGACACTATGAATCCTGGCCTGCAACAGCTGGGACACCAGATTCAGGGTATTGCTATTTTGGCAATTGAATTTCACCCCAGAACAAAATATATGTTTTTGCGGACACTATGAATCCTGGCCTGCAACAGCTGGTACACCAGATTCAGGGTATTGCTATTTTGGCAATTGAATGTCACTCCAGAACAAAATATATGTTTTGAAGGACAACATGAAACGTGGCCTGCAACAGCTGGGACACCAGATTCAGGGTATTGCTATTTTGGCAATTGAATGTCACCCCAGAACAAAATATATGTTTTTGCGGACACTATGAATCCTGGCCTGCAACAGCTGGTACACCAGATTCAGGGTATTGCTATTTTGGCAATTAAATGTCACCCCAGAACAAAATATATGTTTTGGCGGACACTATAATATTTTGCCAGCCACAGCTGAAACCACTGATTTATAGTATTGCTATTTTGGCAATTGAATTTCTCCCCAGAACAAAATATATGTTTTTACGGACACTATGATTCGTGTCCTGCAACAGCTGGGACACCAGATTCAGGGTATTGCTATTTTGGCAATTGAATTTCACCCCAGAACAAAATATATGTTTTTGCGGACACTATGAATCCTGGCCTGCAACAGCTGGTACACCAGATTCAGGGTATTGCTATTTTGGCAATTGAATGTCACCCCAGAACAAAATATATGTTTTGGCGGACACTATGAAACGTGGCCTGCAACAGCTGGGACACCAGATTCAGGGTATTGCTATTTTGGCAATTTAATGTCACCCCAAAACAAAATATATGTTTTGACGGACACTATGAAACGTGGCCTGCAACAGCTGAGACACCAGATTCAGGGTATTGCTATTTTGGCAATTTAATGTCACCCCAGAACAAAATATATGTTTTTGCGGACACTATGAAACGTGGCCTACAACAGCTGGGACACCAGATTAAGGGTATTGCTATTTTGGCAATTAAATGTCACCCCAGAACAAAATATATGTTTTTGCGGACACTATGAATCCTGTCCTGCAACAGCTGGGACACCAGATTCAGGGTATTGCTATTTTGGCAATTGAATGTCACCCCAGAACAAAATATATGTTTTGGCGGACACTATTATATTTTGCCAGCCACAGCTGAAACCACTGATTCATGGTATTGCTATTTTGGCTATTGAATTTCACCCCAGAACAAAATATATGTTTTGGCGGACACTATGAATCTTGGACTGCAACAGCTGGGACACCAGATTCAGGGTATTGCTATTTTGGCAATTGAATGTCACCCCAGAACAAAATATATGTTTTGGCGGACACTATGAATCTTGACCTGCAAAAGCTGGGACACCAGATTCAGGGTATTGCTATTTTGGCAATTTAATGTCACCCCAGAACAAAATATATGTTTTGAAGGACAACATGAAACGTGGCCTGCAACAGCTGGGACACCAGATTCAGGGTATTGCTATTTTGGCAATTGAATGTCACCCCAGAACAAAATATATGTTTTTGCGGACACTATGAAACGTGGCCTGCAACAGCTGGGACACCAGATTAAGAGGTATTGCTATTTTGGCAATTAAATGTCACCCCAGAACAAAATATATGTTTTTGCGGACACTATGAATCCTGTCCTGCAACAGCTGGGACACCAGATTCAGGGTATTGCTATTTTGGCAATTGAATTTCACCCCAGAACAAAATATATGTTTTTGCGGACACTATGAATCCTGGCCTGCAACAGCTGGTACACCAGATTCAGGGTATTGCTATTTTGGCAATTGAATGTCACCCCAGAACAAAATATATGTTTTGAAGGACATCATGAAACGTGGCCTGCAACAGCTGGGACACCAGATTCAGGGTATTGCTATTTTGGCAATTGAATGTCACCCCAGAACAAAATATATGTTTTTGCGGACACTATGAAACGTGGCCTGCAACAGCTGGGACACCAGATTAAGGGTATTGCTATTTTGGCAATTAAATGTCACCCCAGAACAAAATATATGTTTTTACGGACACTATGAATCCTGTCCTGCAACAGCTGGGACACCAGATTCAGGGTATTGCTATTTTAGCAATTGAATTTCACCCCAGAACAAAATATATGTTTTTGCGGACACTATGAATCTTGGCCTGCAACAGCTGGTACACCAGATTCAGGGTATTGCTATTTTGGCAATTGAATGTCACCCCAGAACAAAATATATGTTTTGGCGGACACTATGAAACGTGGCCTGCAACAGCTGGGACACCAGATTCATGGTATTGCTATTTTGGCAATTTAATGTCACCCCAGAACAAAATATATGTTTTTGCGGACACTATGAAACGTGGCCTACAACAGCTGGGACACCAGATTAAGTGTATTGCTATTTTGGCAATTAAATGTCACCCCAGAACAAAATATATGTTTTTGCGGACACTATGAATCCTGTCCTGCAACAGCTGGGACACCAGATTCAGGGTATTGCTATTTTGTCAATTGAATGTCACCCCACAGCAAAATATATGTTTTGGCGGACACTATTATATTTTGCCAGCCACAGCTGAAACCACTGATTCATGGTATTGCTATTTTGGCTATTGAATTTCACCCCAGAACAAAATATATGTTTTGGCGGACACTATGAATCTTGGCCTGCAACAGCTGGGACACCAGATTCAGGGTATTGCTATTTTGGCAATTGAATGTCACCCCAGAACAAAATATATGTTTTGGCGGACACTATGAATCTTGACCTGCAACAGCTGGGACACCAGATTCAGGGTATTGCTATTTTGGCAATTTAATGTCACCCCAGAACAAAATATATGTTTTGAAGGACAACATGAAACGTGGCCTGCAACAGCTGGGACACCAGATTCAGGGTATTGCTATTTTGGCAATTGAATGTCACCCCAGAACAAAATATATGTTTTTGCGGACACTATGAAACGTGTCCTGCAACAGCTGGGACACCAGATTAAGGGTATTGCTATTTTGGCAATTAAATGTCACCCCAGAACAAAATATATGTTTTTGCGGACACTATGAATCCTGTCCTGCAACAGCTGGGACACCAGATTCAGGGTATTGCTATTTTGGCAATTGAATTTCACCCCAGAACAAAATATATGTTTTTGCGGACACTATGAATCCTGGCCTGCAACAGCTGGTACACCAGATTCAGGGTATTGCTATTTTGGCAATTGAATGTCACCCCAGAACAAAATATATGTTTTGAAGGACAACATGAAACGTGGCCTGCAACAGCTGGGACACCAGATTCAGGGTATTGCTATTTTGGCAATTGAATGTCACCCCAGAACAAAATATATGTTTTTGCGGACACTATGAAACGTGGCCTGCAACAGCTGGGACACCAGATTAAGGGTATTGCTATTTTGGCAATTAAATGTCACCCCAGAACAAAATATATGTTTTTACGGACACTATGAATCCTGTCCTGCAACAGCTGGGACACCAGATTCAGGGTATTGCTATTTTAGCAATTGAATTTCACCCCAGAACAAAATATATGTTTTTGCGGACACTATGAATCCTGGCCTGCAACAGCTGGTACACCAGATTCAGGGTATTGCTATTTTGGCAATTGAATGTCACCCCAGAACAAAATAAATGTTTTGGCGGACACTATGAAACGTGGCCTGCAACAGCTGGGACACCAGATTCATGGTATTGCTATTTTGGCAATTTAATGTCACCCCAGAACAAAATATATGTTTTTGCGGACACTATGAAACGTGGCCTACAACAGCTGGGACACCAGATTAAGGGTATTGCTATTTTGGCAATTAAATGTCACCCCAGAACAAAATATATGTTTTTGCGGACACTATGAATCCTGTCCTGCAACAGCTGGGACACCAGATTCAGGGTATTGCTATTTTGTCAATTGAATGTCACCCCACAGCAAAATATATGTTTTGGCGGACACTATTATATTTTGCCAGCCACAGCTGAAACCACTGATTCATCGTATTGCTATTTTGGCTATTGAATTTCACCCCAGAACAAAATATATGTTTTGGCGGACACTATGAATCTTGGCCTGCAACAGCTGGGACACCAGATTCAGGGTATTGCTATTTTGGCAATTGAATGTCACCCCAGAACAAAATATATGTTTTGGCGGACACTATGAATCTTGACCTGCAACAGCTGGGACACCAGATTCAGGGTATTGCTATTTTGGCAATTTAATGTCACCCCAGAACAAAATATATGTTTTGAAGGACAACATGAAACGTGGCCTGCAACAGCTGGGACACCAGATTCAGGGTATTGCTATTTTGGCAATTGAATGTCACCCCAGAACAAAATATATGTTTTTGCGGACACTATGAAACGTGTCCTGCAACAGCTGGGACACCAGATTCAGGGTATTGCTATTTTGGCAATTGAATTTCACCCCAGAACAAAATATATGTTTTTGCGGACACTATGAATCCTGGCCTGCAACAGCTGGTACACCAGATTCAGGGTATTGCTATTTTGGCAATTGAATGTCACCCCAGAACAAAATATATGTTTTGAAGGACAACATGAAACGTGGCCTGCAACAGCTGGGACACCAGATTCAGGGTATTGCTATTTTGGCAATTGAATGTCACCCCAGAACAAAATATATGTTTTTGCGGACACTATGAAACGTGGCCTGCAACAGCTGGGACACCAGATTAAGGGTATTGCTATTTTGGCAATTAAATGTCACCCCAGAACAAAATATATGTTTTTACGGACACTATGAATCCTGTCCTGCAACAGCTGGGACAACAGATTCAGGGTATTGCTATTTTGGCAATTGAATTTCACCCCAGAACAAAATATATGTTTTTGCGGACACTATGAATCCTGGCCTGCAACAGCTGGTACACCAGATTCAGGGTATTGCCATTTTGGCAATTGAATGTCACCCCAGAACAAAATATATGTTTTGGCGGACACTATGAAACGTGGCCTGCAACAGCTGGGACACCAGATTCAGGGTATTGCTATTTTGGCAATTAAATGTCACCCCAGAACAAAATATATGTTTTGAAGGAAAACATGAAACGTGGCCTGCAACAGCTGGGACACCAGATTCAGGGTATTGCTATTTTGGCAATTGAATGTCACCCCACAGCAAAATATATGTTTTGGCGGACACTATTATATTTTGCCAGCCACAGCTGAAACCACTGATTCATGGTATTGCTATTTTGGCTATTGAATTTCACCCCAGAACAAAATATATGTTTTGGCGGACACTATGAATCTTGGCCTGCAACAGCTGGGACACCAGATTCAGGGTATTGCTATTTTGGCAATTTAATGTCACCCCAGAACAAAATATATGTTTTGAAGGACAACATGAAACGTGGCCTGCAACAGCTGGGACACCAGATTCAGGGTATTGCTATTTTGGCAATTGAATGTCACCCCAGAACAAAATATATGTTTTTGCGGACACTATGAAACGTGGCCTGCAACAGCTGGGACACCAGATTAAGGGTACTGCTATTTTGGCAATTAAATGTCACCCCTGAACAAAATATATGTTTTTGCGGACACTATGAATCCTGTCCTGCAACAGCTGGGACACCAGATTCAGGGTATTGCTATTTTGGCAATTGAATTTCACCCCAGAACAAAATATATGTTTTTTCGGACACTATGAATCCTGGCCTGCAACAGCTGGTACACCAGATTCAGGGTATTGCTATTTTGGCAATTTAATGTCACCCCAGAACAAAATATATGTTTTGGCGGACACTATGAAACGTGGCCTGCAACAGCTGGGACACCAGATTCAGGGTTTTGCTATTTTGGCAATTGAATTTCACCCCAGAACAAAATATATGTTTTGACGGACACTATGAAACGTGGCCTGCAACAGCTGAGACACCAGATTAGGGGTATTGCTATTTTGGCAATTTAATGCCACCCCAGAACAAAAT